>PVLC010001256.1:7980-150680 GCA_004027655.1 Graphiurus murinus | reverse complement strand
ATCTCTCTGATTGCTAATGATGTGGAACATTTCCTCATACATTTATTGGCCATTTGTATTTCTTCTTTTGTGAAGTGTCTATTTAGATCCTTTGCCCATTTTTCGATTGGGTTATTTGCTTTCTTAGCTGTGATTTTCTTGAGTTCTTTGTATATCCTAGATATTAGACCTCTATCCGAAGAGTAACTGGCAAAAATCTTCTCCCACTCTGTAGGCTCTCTGTTGAGGTTCTTGATAGTTTCCTTTGCTGCACAAAAGCTCTTCAGTTTAATGCAATCCCATGTATTGATCTTCCTGAGGGTTGCTTGTGCTTTTGAGGTCTTGTTGAGAAAGTTTTTACCTGTGCCTATGTGTTGAAGTGTTGGTCCTATGCCCTCTTCAAGTAGGTGCAAGGTCTCTGGCCTAACTTCCAGGTCTTTAATCTACCTTGAGTTGACTCTTGTGCAGGGTGAGAAAATGGGGTTTATTTCCATTTTCCTGCATATGGTTAACCAGTTTTGCCAATACCATTTGTTAAAGAGGCTATCCTTTTTCCAGTGTATATTTTTGGCTCCTTTGTCAAAAATCATTTGACTGTAAGTCTATGGGTCTGTTTCTGAGTCTTCTATTCTGCTCCATTGGTCTATGAGTTTGTTTTTGTGCCAATACCAAGCTGTTTTTATTACTGTGGCTTTGTAGTAGAGTTTGAAGTCAGGTATTGTGATACCTCCTGCATGGTTCTTGTTGCTAAGAACTACTTTGGCTATCCTGGGCTTTTTGTTGTTCCAGATGAATTTAAGAACTGGTTTTCTATGTCTGTGAGGAGTGCCCTTGGTAATTTCGTGGGTATTGCATTGAATCTGTAGATCAGTTTGGGGAGGATGGCCATTTTGATGATATTTATTCTGCCTATCCAAGAGCATGGTAGATCCTTCCATCTTCTAAGATCTTCATCGATTTCTTTCTTCAACTTTTTGTAGTTTTCCTTAAAAGGTTTTTTACCTCTTTGGTTAGGTTTATCCCTAAGTATTTTCGAGTGCTATTGTGAGTGGAATTGTTTTCTGGATTTCTTTTTCAATGGATTTATGGTTGGCATACAGGAAAGCTTCTGATTTTTTAAGATTGATTTTGTATCCAGACACTTTGCTGAATTTGTTGATCAGTTCTATGAGTTTTTTGGTTGAGTTTATTAGGTCTTCTATGTATAATATCATGTCATCTGCAAAAAGGGATAGTTTTAGTTCTTCTTTCCCTATCTTTACTCCTTTGATTTCCTTCTCTTGCCTTATTGCTCTGCCTAGAGTCTCAAGTACTATATTGAACAGAAGAGGTGATAATGGACATCCTTGCCTTGTTCCTGTTTTTAGTGGGAACTCTTGCAGCTTCTCCTCATTTAATATGATATTGGCCATGGGCTTATTGTATATTGCCTTTATGATGTTGAGGTATATTCCTTCTATTCCGATTCTCTGAAGTGCTTTTAGTAGGAATGGGTGTTGGATCTTATCAAATGCTTTTTCAGCATCAATTGAGATAATCATGTGATTTTCGTCTTTGATTCTGTTTATGTGGTGAATTACATGGATTGTTTTTCGTATGTTGAACCAGCCTTGCATCTCTGGGATGAACCCGACTTGGTCATGGTGTATAATTTTCTTGATATGGTTTTGCTAGTATCTTGTTTAGCAGTTTTGCATCTAAGTTCATCAATGATATAGGCCTATAGTTTTCTTTTCTTGAGCTGTCTTTATTTGGCTTTGGTATTAATGTGATGTTGGCTTCATAGAATGTGTTTGGGAGGGTCCCGTTTCTTTCTATTTCACAGAATAGCTTGAGGAGTATTGCGATTAGCTCTAATCCATTCACCTGTTGATGGACACCTTGACTGGTTCCATAGCTTGGCAATTGTGAATTGTGTGGCTATAAACATAGATACAGGTGAATTAGTTTGGTATTTTGGTTTCCAGTTTGTTTGAGTAGACACTCAGAAGTGGTATTGCTGAATCATATAGTAGATTCATTCCCATTCATCTGATAATCCTCTATACTGTTTTCCAAAGTGATTGCACTAATCTGCCATATCACCAACAATGTATTAGGGTTCACACTTCTCCACACCCTTGCCAGCATTTGTTGTTGGTTGTGTTTTTGATGATTGCCATTCTAATTGAGGTTAGGTGAAATCTCAAGGTAGTTTTGATTTGCATCTCTCTGATTGCTAATGATGTTGAACATTTCCTCATACATTTATTGGCCATTTGTATTTCTTCTTTTATGAACTGTCTATTTAGATCCTTTGCCCATTTTTTGATTGGGTTATTTGTTTTCTTAGTGGTGAGTTTCTTGAGTTCTCTGTATATTCCAGATATTAGTCCTCTATCAGAGGAGTAGCTGGCAAAAATTTTCTCCCATTCTATGGGTTCTCTGTTCAGGTTCTTGATAGTTTCCTTTGCTGCACAGAAGCTCTTCAGTTTAATGCAATCCTTTGAGTTGCTTGTGCTTTGGGGGTCTTGTTGAGAAAGTTTTTACCTGTGCCTATGTGTTAAAGTGTTGGACCTATTCCCTCTTCAGGTAGCTGCGAGGTCTCTGGCTTGACTTTCATGTCTTTGATCTGTCTTAAATTGACGCTTGTGCAGAGTGAGAAAGTGGGGTTTATTTCTATTTTCCTGCATATGGTTAACCAATTTTGCCAACACCATTTGTTGAAGAGGCAATCTTTTTTCCAGTGTCAAAAATCTACTGACTGTAAGTGTATGGGTTTGTTTCTGAGTCCTCTATTCTGCTCCATTGGTCTGTGTGTCTGTTTTTGTGCCAATACCATGCTGTTTTTATTACTGTGGCTTTGGAGTATAGTTTGAAGTTAGGTATTGTGATGCGTCCTGCATGATTCTTGTTGCTGAGAACTACTTTGGCTATTCTGGGATTGTTTTTCCCCAAATGAACCTAAGAACTAATTTTTCTATGTCTGTGAAGAGTTACCTTGGTCATTTAATGGATATCACATTGAATCTCTAGATTGCTTTTGGAAAAAATGGCCATTTTGATGATATTTATTCTGCCTATACAAGAGCATGGAAGAACTTTCCATCTTCTAAGGTCTTCTTTAATTTCTTTTTTCAATGTTTTATAGTTTTCCTTGTAGAGGTTTTTATTTTACCTCCTTGGTTTGGCCTATTCCTAAGTATTTTATTTTTCAGTGCAATATCGTGAGCAGAATTGTCTTCTGAATTTCTTTTTCAGCAGATTATCATTGGAACACAGGAAAGCTTCTGATTTTTTTAGGATTGATGTTGTATCCAGACACTTTGCTGAATTTGATGATCAGTTTTATAAGCCTTTTGGTTGAGTTTGTTGGGTCTTCTAAGTATAGTAGTCTGCAAACAGGGATAGTTTTAGTTCTTTTTTTTTTTCCCTATTTTTACTCCTTTGATTTCCTTCTCTTGTCTTATTGCTCTGGTAGAGTCTCAAGTACTATATTGAACAGAAGTGGTGATAATGGACATCATTGTCTTGTTCCTGTTTTTAAGGGGAACTCTTGTAGTTTTTCCCCATTTAATATGATGTTGGCTGTGGGCCTATTGTATATTGCCTTTATGATGTTGAGTTGTGTTTCTTCTATTTCGATTCTCTTTTAGCATGAATGGGTGTTGGATTTTATCAAATGTTTTCTCACCATCTATTGAAATGTTCATGTGTTTTTTTTGTCTTTGGTTCTGTTTATCTGGTGAATTACATGGATTGTTTTTCATTTGTTGAACCATCCTTGCATGGTATATTGAACCGATTTGGTCATGGTATATAATTTTCTTGATGTGGTTTTGAATGCACATTGCTAGTATTTCGCTTAGGAATTTCATGTCTAAGTTCATCAATGATATAGGCCTATAGTTTTCTTATCTTGAGATGTCTTTATTTGGCTTTGGTATTAATGTGATGTTAGCTTCATAGAATGTATTTAGGATAGTCCTCTTTCTTGCTATTTCGTGGACTAAATTGAGGAGTATTTGAATTAGCTCTTCTATAAAGGTTTTATAAAATTCACTTGGGAAACCATCTGGTCCTGGGTTTTTGTTTGATTGTAAACTCTTTATTGGTGCTTCTATCTCTTTGATTGCTATTGGTCAGTTTAAATTTTCTATATCTTCTTGACTCAATTATGGAAGGTTGGATGTGTCTAGAAGTTTGTCAATTTCTTCTAGATTTTCCATTTTGTTGTAGGACAGGCTTTCAAAGAGGTTTCTGATGATCCTCTGGATTTCCACACTGTCAGTGGTAATATCACCTTTTTTCATCTCATTTTGGTAATTTGAGTTGATTCTCTCTTTCTTTTGGTTAGGTTGGCTAGTGGTTTATCTATCTTGTTGATTTTTTTTTTCAAGAAACTAGCTATTGATTTTCTTGATTTTCTGTATTGTTTTTTTATACTCTACTTCATTCTGATCATAATAATTTCCTTTCTTCTTCTACTGGCTTTGGGCTTATACTGTTCTGGTTTTTCAAGGGCTTTGAGCTGTGTCATTGCTTATTTATTTGGTAATTTTCTGTTCTTCTTAGGTGGCCACTCAGTGCTATGAATTTTCCTCTTAGTACTGCCTTCAAGGTGTCCCAGAGGTTTTGATACATTGTGTATCTGTTTTTGTTTGTTTCTAGGAATTTTTTAATTTCTCCCCTTACTTCTTCTATGATTTGTTCCTCATTCAGTAGTGTGGTGTTCAGGCTCCCTGTGTTTATGTGGTTACTCTGGGTCTTCTTATAGTTAATTTCTAGTTCCAATCCATTGTGGTCTGAAAAGACACAGGGGATTATGTCACATTTTTTGAGTTTGCTAAAGCTGGCTTTGTGGCTCAGGATATGGTCTATTTTGGTGAAGGTTCTGTAGACAGCTGAGAAAAATGTGAATTCAGCTTCAGTTGGGTGAAATATTCTGCGTGTACCTAATAGATCCATTTGGTTTGTGGTAGTCTTTATGTCTGAGGCATCTTTACTAACATTTTGTCTAGAAGATTAGTCTAGTGATGTGAGAAGAATGTTGAAGTCTCCCAGTATTATTGTATTGGGATCTATGAGTGACTTTATATCACAAAGCATTTGTTTTGTGGAAATGGTTGCAGTCTTTTTAAAAGAATAATAATTGCATTGCATAGATGACATTCTCACTTTGATAAAGAGCAGCAAAACTGACATCACAGATTTTCACTGGTCCATAGATCTTATCTTATATAAAGATAGAATATATCTTTATAAACTTTGAACACACTTACACTGCTTAGAACAAGCATCTTAAAGTTTTGGAAATTGTCCTACCCTAATCTAAAAGTCATCAATACATGACCATTTTGAGGGGAAGAGGGATTTGTCTATTCAAGGCCACTAGTTTATTCAAACTATATGCATTGGAAACATTTCTTGATTTTATTAATTTACCTCCTCTCATTTGAGGCTTCAAATCTCTTCCAAACTTACCTCCGCAGTCTTCAATGTGCATGAACATGATTGGAAAGGATGTGGACTTTGTGTCTGAAGGAGATTTTGAGAGTGCCTGCCTTCAAGGTACATTAGAATCACTTCACTTATGAGAGATAACTTTTGTCAATATTCAGATATGGTATAAAAATGATGAATGCCATGTTAGCTACAAAATTAGGGATTTTCTCCAGAATAATAAACTTCTATCACTTGTAAAATAGAAAAAGGAAGTTTTATGTTATATCAAATCACTAACAACTTTTTGATGCCATTTGGATATGGTCTGATTATGTCCCCCAAAGATTTGTATGCTTGATGATTGGTCCCCAGTGTATAAGTGTTGAGGTGGTAGAACCTTTAAGGGATGGGGCCTGGAGGGAAATGGTTGGGTTATGACTATTCTAATGAAGAGATTGTTAGTTTCTCAGAATAGGATTGGTTTGCAGGAGTAAACTAGTTTCCTAGGGAGATGTATGTTATAAAAAGAGAAATCCTGGCCAGTGTGGTGGCACATGCCTATAATTCCAATACTTGGGAGGCTGAGACAAGAGAATCATAGGTTGGAGGCCAGCCTCAGCAATTTAGTGAGGTCCTCAGCAAGTTAATAAGACCCTATTTCAAAATTAAAAATAAAATAGATCTGGGATGGTAGCTCAGAGGTATAATGCCTCTAGGTTCAATCCCCAGTACACACACACACACACACACACACACACACAAACACACACACACACAAAATTTTAAAAGAGCAAGCCTGACCCCTCCCTAGTTTCTTGTCTCCTTGTCCACACACATTTCCCCTTCTGCATATGTCAGGTTAGCTTTCCAGTTCTCCACCATGTTGTAACACAGCCAGGGGCTGATGGTCAAGATATTAGTGCCATGCTATTTGGACCTTCCAACTGCTAGAAATGTGAATTAAATAAAACTGTACTTTATAAATTACCCAGCCCCAGTTATTTTGTCATAGCAACAAAAACACAAAATAGACTGAGATACTTCTGAACAACACTGAAAAAGGAAAATAGTTACTTTAAGAAAGATTTATAGAAGCCAGGCATGGTGGCTCACAACTGTAATCCCAGTAGTTGGGAGGCTGAGATGGGAGACAGCCTCAGTAAATTAGAAAACCCTCAGAAATTTAGTGAAACATCATTTCAAAATTTAAAAAAATAATACTAATAATAAGGGAGTTCAATACCCACCACCACCATCAAAGGAAAAAAAATACACACACACACACACACACACACACACACACACACACAAACAAATTGCCTGATTCAAATCATGGTTCTCAAAATCCACTTTTCCCAGTAAAAGTATTTGCTGATCAATTTTCTAATAAGACCATCACTTGGGAATTCACTTTGCCACAACAACTTCATATGCATTTAAAATAAGGTAGCTCATGAACAATCACTTGAAGAAAGAATCTGGTAATCCTTCTCTTGCTTAAAGATCTCTACCAGAAATGCATTGCCTATCCCATCCAATCCTGCTTTTGCAAAGCTGATCTTTATGTAGAGTCATATGGACAGAGCAGATGCATTTCATAAATATTCCTCGCCTAAAAAAATGTAAGAGTCTCCCTAGAGAAGTCCCTGTCACATATTATTCTCTTGAACTATGTCCTAAGTAAATTTCCTATCTGCAAAAAGGCACTAACTGGATTTAGCCAGGAAGCACAACATTATGCCCCTAGTTACACAACACTGGCTCTGTAAAAAGAATTAAACTAAATTTCACTTGTATTTAAGACCTGAAATTGCTGACCATCACTTGAAATTAAATAAGACTTGATTGAGTTACATATTGCATTCCCATCCTTCATGTTTATCATGTGTATTAATTAGCCAGCTTTCCTTATAGCAGACCTCTGTATCCTTTGCCACTCTTTTTTAATATAATGGTGGACTTTAATGTGTTCCTCATTCTGTATTTATACAAAACTCTTTCCCACAAAAATTATCCTGATTGCTTCATTTCAACTTTCTAGAATACTTAACTAGTAATTATTAATCCAATACCTTGTACTCCAATCCCTTGAACAACTTGTCTTTACCATCATACAGAAAATTCCTACCTCACCTGAACCCAATTACCTACTAAAGGCCTCACCTCCTAATGCTATCACATTGGGTATTAGACCTTCAACATAGGAGTTATGTTGGTGACGGTCATAAACATTCAGTCCATAGCAGGTATCATGTCAAAAAAACACATGGAAGAAACTTATATATATAAATATCTGAAAAAATCTGAAAAGACTACATATTATATGATTTCAACTATATCATATTCCGGAAAGGCAAAACTATGTGGACATTAAAAGATTGTAGTTGGCAGGGATTTGGGAGGAGGCAAGGAGAGAAGGAAGGATGAATAGTGGATAACAAAGAGTTTTTTTTTTTTTTTGAGTAACAAATTTATTTTGTTAAATATTTTAATGGTGAATATGTATCAGCAGACATTGGTCAAATCCATGCAATGCACTTTAGTTAATTGTTCTGACACTACTCATTGGCTCCCAGAGAAAAACAATAGACCCATCTAATAGGCAGTAGTTGATTTAGTAGTTCAGGGATGGGCAAGTGACCTCAAAGAGGCAAAGGAGAGTAATCTTTCTTATTTTGACTGAAGCTCTCAGGATAAATAAGTCCATGAGAATGATGTAAGCCTAGAACTGCCAGTTCCCCTCTTTAAATATAAAGAACCTACCTAATAAGAAAAGAATCCCAAGGAAAGCAAACCCCAAAGCTGGAGAGAAACTATGCATGATGATATTATTTGATCTCTAGTATAGTGAGCTGTCCCTTTTGACTCCATCATTACAGCAACTAATAAAAATCCTCCAGGTTTAAGTTGAGTTGTATTCCTGATACATTCAACCAACACAAGCCTGACTTATATACTGGTGTGACATGAATAGATGTTGATTTTTAGGGCCTTGGTTTTTAAGCTTCCGTGGCTATCGGAATACAAAGGAGGGCTTGATAAATCATGAACTGCTGGTCCCTGTCCTCAGCATTTCTGATTCAGAATATTTAGGATACAGCTTAGCCTTTTGTTTCTAGCAAGGTCACAGGTGATGTTGAAGTGTCTTGTGCTCATGATCGGAGAACCACATTTTGAGAGCTATCACTTGAGAGAGATCATTGAAATGGCAGTTTGGTGGGTAAAATGGCATGCAGAACTGAGAATTAAATTGCTTTGATGTTCTTATCAGTTTTAAAATCACAACGGATTCGATGTAAATGCTGTTTCATCTCTAACATCTTATAAGAATGTCTCTTTTTTGATGATGTCCAAAACAAAGCCAGACCCCCAGCTCCAGGGCTCCATTTAATTTCCATGTAAATGACTAAATCTGCGGGTTGTTTTCTCAATATTTGAAACCATTTCCACATCTGTTTGAGAGTAGTACTTCATTGCTACTTGACTGATGAAATTTTCCATGGCAGAATTCAAGCTGCAGCAAATCCCTTGAGGCAAAGGTCTTCATCATTTCCTCTCATCAATAACCAAAACCTATCATCTTGTGTTACCCATTTATATATGATGGGTCAATTTTGACGCCAGGCATACATGTATGATCTCCCTAATGTGAAATCATTCCTATAGGGATATTCATTTGGAAGGAAAGCTCCCTTGAGCCTTAATAAGGTCAAATTTTTGATCAGTCAGTGAAGGCATTTCTGGATTTGAAATAAGAGAATACAAAGAGCAAAAACGCTAGATTGTCCTAACATCCACACTCAGTGGCATGATATAAAGGGTCTGAGGTCTAGGGGCATAATATTAGCTAAGGAACCTAGAGATCCAGACTTCAGTCCTGGCTTTTGCAATACTTGTATGAATAATCTAGAAAGTGATTTAACTTCTCTGAGTGTATCTGAAAGGACACTATATTAGACTATGGAAACTCTACATTTTATTTAGCTTCCTGTCTTCTCTCCATGTACAGTTATGATTTCAACTGGAAATTCTAAGAGATTTTGACTTGGAATTCCACTATGTGAAAGGAAATCAGGGTTAGAGAGTTCAGAGGAATGAAATCAGCTTTGGATTCAGACACAACTGGATGTGAATCCTGACTCTGCCACATCATAGTTGTAGAACTCTAGGTAGATTTACTAAACCACTCTGAGTTATAAATTCCTCATCAGTGAAATTGAAGCAAAAATACTTACCTTAAGAGTTCTTGTGAGGATTAGAGATAATATATGCAAAACATCACACATCAGTTCTCAATCAAGAGTGGTATAAACCACTCGATGTTTAAAGCATTTCTGGAAGTGGAAGATTCTGAATGTGGAACAGATTTAAATAACAAGTAAAAATAAAAGTCAGAAGCATCAGGGCTCTGCCCAGCAGAATTCTATCTCAACACCATTTCTTGGCTTCCAAGGAAACGTCTGATATGTGCTGGGTTTTGATCCACATTGGTCTTTTAACTTCTGCTTCTCTGTTGTCCTGAGTTCTTTATTCTCTTCAGCCTGGCTTTTCTTGACTTTGTTTCTACTTCCCTATTACAGCACCTGCCTATCACCTGGATCTACAGACTTCAGCTTTGGACTTCTTCAAGTGAGTCTTCTGATCCTTCTTCTGGCTTCTGGGATGACTGCTATTTCCCCAAATTCTGCATTCTGCCATAATTCTAACATGTTTATGTTGATGTGGGTTTATATAACTAGTACAAGAATGAACAAACATGGAACATTGTGTTTTCAGCTTACTCATTCCTTGATACCACTATGAATGTAAAAGAGCAAAGGCACTCTTCAGACAGCAGGTGATAACACAAATAATCAGAAGAGTCATACCAAAACTGAAAAGGAATTATAAAGGCAAAGCCACTGGAACCAATATAGGATGGCATTTCAAGCAACTCTCCATTTCTAAATTTAATGGTGAGAGACAGACACAGATCTTGGGGGAAAAGATTATCAACTATAATAAATAGTCAGAGACTGGCATTCTCACTCCCTGGTAACCAAAATAAGGATACATTCTGCAAAATAATTCTAAAGCTGGTAAGACTATGACTTTCTGAATATAACAGTCACTCTGGAATCACCAAAACCTAATGTTGCATTCCTGATAGCTATAAACAAATTAGATTTATTCAGTAGGGCAGTCCAAATGTCTGAGCCACTCCTAAATCGGCCTAGAGGTAGGAGGATGATCTTAATGATGTATGACATGACTTGCATTACAAAATAATTGCAATTACTGGATGCGTTAAAAAGCCACTTTGCAGCTGTTAGAAAAATTTACAAATAGACTTTAAATACACCTAATGCAAAAAGGCTTTAACTTTCTCGTTCCAATTTTAGTTTAATTCTATCCTGTAGAAACCATCTTGGGAGTGGATCCAGGGATAAGTATAGAATGCTCCCAGGGAAACTAGGATGAAATGAAGCAGGGAAGTTTCTTTCAAACTTAGAAGAGGCTTCTTTATCAGAGTGTCATCATGGACCCAATGTGTGTAATACAATACATATGTTATTACATGTTACCCCCAAATCCTGACTTAACATAAAAATCTCACTATGTAGACAACTAGAAGATGGCCTTAAGGATCTGCCCCCAGAGAGTTCCCAGCAGGCTCCCCAGCCTGATCCCTATGCAGCCTTCAAAAATGTGCTCTCTGAGTAAGACATGTGGTATGCTTCACTCATCAGTGTATCAACTAAGAGCTGGGTAATTTGAGTAAGATACAAAACCGCAATTTCTTGAACCATAAACTGGAAATGAGGTCTAATGTGGTTTTACGAAGTCAATTCTTAAAAAATGACTACCTTGGCACACTATAAGAATAGCTTGTACTATTAAGTAACATACTCTTTTTCAATTACACTATTTTCTAAAAGCACAATGATTTTTCTATTTACCTCTCACCAAAAGCAGTCTCTTGAGTCTTCTCTAATTTCACCCAGTCTATCTATATTTTATGGTCCAATTCAAGTCTTCAGTATTTCATGTATCCCTCTATGGACACCCAAAATCATTGTCATTGACCCCTTTTCTTAACTGTCAAATTAAATGGTTCCTCTCATTTTAACAACTATGCAAAGCTGTTCCCTTATTCAAATGCTTCATATCAGCAATCTTCTCAATCAGAAGTGAGAGTTTGGGATGATAAGACCTTGTTTTAAAACATCTTTGCAATTCACTTCAAGACCAATGCCGTGATCTCCACAAAGTAAAATCAAATATAACTCCCAATAAGGTATTACTATTTAGTTAATATTTGGCTTTTTAATATTCACTATTCTTTTTTTTTTTTTTTTTTTTTTTTGCGGTACTGGGGATTGAACTCAGGGGCATTCTACCTCCGAGCTATACCCCTAGCCCTATTTTTTATTCTTTATTTTGAAACCGAGTCTCACTAAATTGCGGAGTGCCTCACTAGGTAGCTGAGGCTGGCCGCGAACCCGGATCCTCTGGTCTCAGCCTCCCAATTGCTGGGATTACAAGCGTGCGCCACCACACCCGGCTTAATATTCACTATTCTAAAAATGTGGTGTGACATGGTCACACTGTCATTAGGACAATAAAATACAACTTGGAAATCAATACAAGTCAACATGAACTGTGGCATCAAAATGATCAGGACACTAAATCTGTTTCCCTTGAATCCAATTTATAAGGGAAGGCTTGCGTGTGTGTGTGTGTGTGTGTGTGTGTGTGTGTGTGTGTGTGTGTTTGTGAACCCTAAGCTAAAAAGTTAATGGATAATGCCTTGAACACCAAATAGCAACAACAACAACAAAAATTACTCAAAATGGATAATTACTGGTTCTCATAGGCAAAAATGCCAGGATTGGGGCAACTGGATATTATAACCTGATTTCTATGTCTTTTGAGCCAGTTCAGCTGAGTTTTCACTCTCTTCAAGGTAGGAATTTGGCATATGGGGCCCAAGCATCCATTCTTTTTAAATCAGGGAAAGAACCAGAACAATACTTTTCTCTCAGTAACCACAACAAAATTCCCATTTTATTTTATTTTATTGACACTGGATATCTTCTATTATAGAACTCATTACTATAGCTGGGCATGAAGCATTCGGTTTGACCAAGCTAAGAAACATGTCACCTGAAGCTGATGACACCTAACTCCACAGAAATCCTCTAAGCTGAAAGTAGAGAAAGAAGTGGTTCCCCAGGAGAAAGATCAAATGCTGTTATCAGAAACAGGGTGAACAGCTACTGGGAAATATTTTTTAAAAAAATGCATTTTTGCCTTTGGTGAATAAATGGAAGTTGATAGGTATTTACATCTATAGATATGGAAGTCATCTAACCCTCTTATATATTGTTTTACATTTCTGAAAGGTATACCCATGAGGACAACATGTAAAATTAAGAATTTCTCTTTGGAGAACCACAGTTTACTTTTTACTTGTCTTTATGTAATCTGTTGTCTTTCTCAGCTCATTTTGGTGTATGATTGAAATTCCCAAAGTCTATCTGTCTAGGCTACTATTAGAACCAGTCCTGGTATAAATGGGCAAAGTACAGGTCTAGTTTCCATCTTCCCAAAAAGAATATGACACAGAGCTTTGGAATTTCATGAAAAATAAAGAGTAAGGATAATTTGCCAGTATAATTCTTTTCCATAAAAGTAAAAGCAGATATAAAACAATGTAAAAACCTACAATCATTACGGATTCTTATCCCTACCCATTTTCTCAAAAGCAGATTTATCCCATTCTGGTTAATTACATGTTGCCTCAAAAATTTTCAATTTAGGGTTCAGTTTGCTCCTTGCTTTATTTTCAATTGCACTTCTGTATTGTGTCTTAATTACTATAATTCAAATCAAATTAGATGTTGCTCTTTTATTTCTTTAGAAAACAAAATAACATAAACAAACCCATGCTTTACAAAATACCAATGGTAATAGGCAAAAACAGCAATAGCAATAACAAATATTTATTGAGCACATACAAATGAGATAGAACCTGTTTAAGTCTCAATAGTAAGTGCTCTGCTGGTAATGAAAATGGAGGAACCTCATAAAAAGGGGCCAGATGGTCCATTGGATGTTCAGGGCCGACTTCCCTCAGAAGACAGCAGTGGAACTGAAATCTGAAGGACTGGAAATGTAGCCAAGCAAAAATAGAGGGGAAGAGCATTTCAAAGTTGAAGCATAAAGACCCCTAAGTGGATTGAATGTTTGCAACCCTTACAAAATGCATATGTTGAGGCTCTAATACCTAGTGCAATAGTATTGGGAGGTGGGACCTTTGAGGGACAATTAGGTTCAGATAAGATCATGGAGATAGAGCCCCATAATGGGATTAATGCCTTCATAAAAATAGACTGGAGAGAATCTGTTCCCCAACACTGCTGCAATGTAAAAATATAGCCCAAGGGTGGCTGGCTGAAAAACAGGAAGCAGACCCTTATCTGACACTGAAACTTCCAGCATCTTGACTGTGAACTTTCAAGATGGAAGACTTCAGGCTGTGAGAAACATATGTTTGCTGTTAAAACCACCAAGTCTATGATACTTTGTTATGGAAACCCAAGCTAAGACAGACCCCTGAAGAGTATGAGCAAGCTTGGTATGCTGGGACCATAAAGAAGCGTGTGCATGTGTTTGCATGCGTGTGTGCATGTGTGTTCATGAGAATTTAGGAGGTTGCAACAGGAGGATTGATTGCAGATTCTAGGCCAGCCTCAGCAATTTAGTGAGACCCTCAGTAACTTGGCAAGACCCTGCTTCAAAATAAAAATAAAAAGGGCTTGGGGGTTTTCTCTGAGGTAAAATGCCCCTGGGTTCAATCCCCAGTACCAAAAAGACAAAAAAAAAATATGGTAAAAAATATGTCCTCTATGGTAAGGAGAGGGAAGCATAGGATTAAGAATGCCTCTTAGATGGTGGACATCAGTGAGTGATTAGATGGTGTTACTATTTATACTATTTATTGTAATAGCAAGTAGTAGGGGAGTTGAGTGAGAATGAGCAGCAGTCAAAAAATTTAGTTGAGAACTCAAGTTTCTAATGTCTATTAGAAATCTAAGCAGTGGGGTAAGGACATGGTTATGAATGCTGGTGTAGAGTTATGGGAGACGTCACACTGAGAAGTAAAGTTAAAGGTGAAAGACACCTACATGCAATTTTTAAGCAGGATGCTGAGGGAGTTTACCGGAGAAGAATGAGTACTCAGGGGAAAGAAGGGGGTTTATGACTGAGCTATGGAACAAGGCAATGTTCAAAAGCCGAACAGAGGTGGAACAATTAGCAACTAGAGTAAGAATAAGTGAGCACCCAAGTGGGAGAAAATCCAGGAGAGTGCTGTTAAGCAGAGCAAAGAAGAGAGTTCAAAGAGTCATGGAATCATCAGCTGTAGTCAGTGCTTATGAGCCCTCCAGATAAGAGCAGAGAAATAATCATTGTGTTAGCAACATGGATGATATTGATAACTTTGACACAAGAATGGTCCCAGTGGCATGGCAGAGACAGAAGCATTATTATAGTAGGTTGGTAAGAGAATGAAAGATTCCAAAATGAAAAGAGCAACCATAGACCACACTTTAAAGAATTTTGTAAGCAGGGTCTGGTGGTGCACGCTTGTAATTCCAGTACTTGGGAGTCTGAGACAGGAGAATAGCAGGTTTGCAGTCAGCCTCAGCTATTTAGTGAGGCCCTCTGCAACTTAGTGAGACCCCATTTCACAATAAAGAATAAAAATGGGGCTAGAGGTGTAGCTTGGAAGTAGAATGTCCCTGGGTTAAATCCCCAGTACCTCAAAATATAAATACATAAATAAAAGAATTTGATAGAAGTGAAGCCTAGAAAAATAGGGTGCTGACAGAAGAAAGCCCGTTAACACGGACAAAATATATTTTAAGATAGAAATATTTGGGCATGTTTTTTATAGTGATCAGATAATTGTCCAATAGGGAAGAAGAGACTGGTGATTTTGGAGAAAGTGTATGAGGCTGGGCATGGTGGCTCACACTTGTAGTCCTAGTACTTGGGAGGCTGAGATGGGAGGATCTGGGTTCCTGGCCAGCCTCAGCTACTTAGTAAGGTCCTCTGCAATTTAGTAAGAGCCTGTTTCAAAATAAAGAATAAAAAATAGGCCTGGGAGTGTAGCCCAGGGGTAAAATGCCCCTGGGTTCAATCCCTAGTACCCCCCCAAAAAAAAACAAAAACAGAGAAAGAGTGTATTATGAAGATTATGAGGATACATTCAGAACCTAAGGGAAGGATCAGCCTTGTGAAGGCACAAGAAACATTTAGCCATCATAAAATACAATCAGAATATCAATATAAATGCAAGTGTGTTGGTAAACAGGATTTCGGGAGTATTTATTGATTGATCTTCCCTTAATAAACTATGAAGGAAGTTATAGCTGAGAGTAAGGGGTTCTTGAAAGAGAGCAAGTTTGAAGAGGAGCAATAAGACCTTATTTTGAGAGTGGGGAACTGTACTTAATTGGCATGTATGGTAGGTAAAGAACACCATGACTACATTTGAGATAGGGAATCAACATTAAAACAACATCACTCTGCTTGATTATTTTCCATCAATACTTGGCATTTTCATGTAAGCAGTAAAAGGGCAGTATTTTGTGGAAAGACTGTCATTTCTGTAATATAGAGATATGAGCTATGAACAACTGAGAAATATCTGCTCGACTGTGGACACCAAAGGCATAAACACTAAATATGCTGCGAGAAAGCTACTGATAAGGGAACATTGAGAATTCAGAGAAGAGAGAAAGGTAGGAAGCTGGATGGTAAAGACACAGCTTAACCTTCCTTAGTAAGTAGCAACATGTAAGGCTCAATAGTAATATACTGGAGGATAGCTAGGCCTCCTTGCAATCCTCCTGAGAGATGGCACTTGAACCAGAAGTGCACAACTTTCACAGTGTCTGCTTTGCCTCTGACTTCTCTCTTCTGATGATTTACTTCATGTTCAAGTTAAGAAATGAGCCCCTGCCACCTTGTTCCCCTTGATACTCCTTTGTCACGGCCTTGACTACACCCAAGTTGCTCATTTTGTCTTAGGTAACTGAATCAGGGTGAATAGATGCCAATCAGACTGTGCTTGTCATTCTATCTAAGCATATAAACTCAAGAGCTGAAGAATGAAGGAGAAATGCCAAGAGAAGCAGTGATGGAATTGTATGTCACAATTAGGAGACCTTTTTTTTTACACCTGCTTTGTGTCTTGAGAGTTTTCCAGTCCCAGATTGCAAACTTCCCTGAGGTTTGACTCTCCTGCACATCCCAGAGTTCTAGAAAAGACTCCTATATCTCTATGATAAGGCCTGGTCTGTGGCCTCGGCATTGTCAGAAGGTTTTGTTGTAATTGGCAAAGAGGCTCATAAGGCTTAAAGTGAATTTTCAGTAAATAAATAGGCAATGACAAAATTGTTCTGAAAAATCCCAAGATGATATAAGGATGCAGTAATAGTTCAGTGTATAGTGCTATTTGCTTAGCCATGAGATATGAGGAAAAAAGTAGGAAGAAGTTGAGGTTTTATAAAAACAGAGCCTTTTTTCTCAGTCATATTCAGCTAAGCTCTTTTACCAGTTCCTAATTAGAAAGAAACATAGCATAGCAGCATTCCTCGGTATGATCTGGAGAGTTGTCATATTTAATTATGCTACTATAAATTATGCAGCAGAGTGTATGTACTTATTCCATAGTGTAGGTTCACTTCGTTTCAATCTTTCTGTTATTTTCATAAATTTCCAAATATAAGATTCCTTCCAAATAATGTTAAAAATAAATTACTCAACTGACTCCTACCTGGCCATTTTAGAAATGATTCTTTTGCTTAATGTTAATATAAGGTACTACATATATATATATATATATATATATATAGTATATGTTTTATATATATATATGAAATATTATTGCATATTATGTATAATCTGAAAAATACTGATTTAGTCACACTTATAGCAATCTAGGTACATTACAAATAGCATTATAATTAGACATTATGATAAGCCCTGGCACTCTGGAAGAGTTTGGAGAAAAGGCCCAACATCCTTGCCATCTCTGCCAAGATCCTCCGTTAACTAAAACTTGCTCTCCGATGTCAGCGTTGATGCCTGAAGGAGACATAAGGACCCACAGTGCTTCTGTTGCCAGGTCTGCCACCACCCGGCAGATCCAAGCCAGCACAAAGACAAGGCAGACTCAAGGAAAACTCCGGAATATGTATCTCAGAAACAGACATTTCTATTTCAATACTGCCAATACTTCCTCTTTCCAGCATTAGCTCTCTAAGTCTATAAGCACTTTGTGAATGTTGTCCCTTATTCTTAGCCTCAGTTTATTCATATCTATGTGAATTTAGCTGGTTAGGTTCTAATATTCATTTGGGCTGTTACGGTTTGTGATATGAAAAATCAATACAGATTTTCAATTTCCTTAACTTAAAGTTGGGAAATAGTATAGTTACCTTTATCTCTCTCAAAGAGTTTTCATATGAAAGCTGTAGGAGTGAGTTTTCTAAGCAAGGATGGATATTAAACTGAAAACGGAAAATTAAACCTGTATTTCCATTTCAACTATTTTAATGCTTTATATGAGCCTGCAAAGATTACCTGTTTAATCTTTTAGTCAATTTAAAAATCTATGCAAGCAAATGAGTAATAAATGTGAAGGACACTGTATTGATTCAATTTGACAACATTTATTGAGCAATTATTTTATGCTGATCTCTGCAATAGAGAGAGAGAGAAAGTTTATTATAAAATATACTAAGAAAATATGAGTAATTCAAGTAATAATTATTATATGAATATGTGTGTATATGTGTATGTATATACATAATTTCGGGTGAAAATAGAGAATAGTAAAAAAGTTAGGGGGTATTGGGTAGATGTTGTAGCTAATTTAGTTATATAAGGGTTCTCTTGAGTAGGTGACATTTTAAACAATGAGATAAAGTGAGGAGGTAAGTTACAGGGAGACATAGAAAAATAGCGTTCCAGGCAAACAGACTGCATGCTGATGGCGGGAAATGAGCTTGGTGTGCACCAGAAACCGTAGGAAGGCCATCGTGGCTGAAGCAATGTAATTAAGAAGAGCACAAGATGAGGTCAAGGAGGTAACCCATGTCCAGTAAGAGAGCCTTGTTCAGTTGTGGTGAGATTTTGTTCTGAGAGTGATCAGAGATCATTGAACCATTCCGAGAAGATAAGTGACATGATCTCGTTTTTGTGTTTATAATGTCATCCTGGCTGCTGTGTGGAGAAGTGACGTGGGGAGGGCTAGGGCAGAAAGAGGGAGAGATGAGATCAGAGATCAGCACAGCCAGCCGGGTCAGAGAGAATGTCAGCCTGAATTAGAATGGTAACAGCAGAAATGGTCAGGTTAGAGATACATTTTGAAAAATAAAGCTTATTAAACTTACTGATTAGATATAAGTATAATGGAAAAGGAAAGATTGAGGATGGCATTTTTATTCGAACAATTCTTTGATGAGCAATATGTTTACAATTGCACACAAATTGAAATTTTCTAAGAAAATCACTAAGGATTATTTGTGGGGGATAGATCAGAAATCCTGCTTGGAGTATGGTGTTATCAAATGCCTGCTGGGCATCCAAGAGAGGATATCAAGAATGCAACCAGATTTTCATGTATGGAACTCAAGAAAGAGGTAGGGATAGAGAAAAAAATAGAGGAGTCACGAGCAAACCCAAGATATTTAAAGTCCAAAAACTGAATAAAACCATCTAGGGAGTAAGTGTGGAATGAAAATAAAGAATTAGGATTAATGTGGTTAAATCACGTCATATACAAAAAGCAAAGTTAATCAAAGATGATTTTAGGAGTCTTGTACTAGACAAACTATGACCTATGATGTTTAATAATATTAGAAATGATGGAAAACACACAAGTACAAACACTGAAACAAACATGCAAATATATACTAACACACTAAAAATATCCCATAACCTTACCAGCATGTAATAGTCACCACTTTCTGTATTATAGTTTGCTATCTTTATCATTATATACAGAACTATAATAATAACAAACATAGCTTTCTATTTCTCAAATATATATATCATAAGCATATGATAGGCAACTGAGAATATGACCTACACTGAGTGAGGGACACAAGGGGAAAGATCAACCAAAAGTATAATTTCCATGTGATGGAAGTAACCACAAAGAAATACACAATAGCATTTGCTAAATGAAGTAACAAATAGATAGATGCACTTTATATCTAGTCTCCAAGTCAAAAATTGTATTTATGGATCACTAGAGGGGAACAAGGTCAAAATTTCCCCAATTTTCATTCAGGCTCTTTAGGAATATCATGAGGATGACACATTCTCTTTTCTTGGGCTAATGAACCACAAAGTCACATAAGGGCAAAGAGGACAGTCTATTTTCCTGACAGGTTTTCCATGACTCAATTTATTTAAATAAAAGTGTAGCATTATAATGGAACTTTGCAAATCTTTTATTGGTTGAAACTGAATACTCAGCAGTTACTTTCAGTGTTAACTAGCCATAAATGATTACAGAGTACTTTCCTTGTTCTTGTTATTATTTTCAAAAAGATCTTCTGTGAAAGGAATAGTAAACTAGGAGGATTTGGGAGGCGAGGGTAGGAGATGAGGACTTGTAAATTAGTATGAATAGAAGTTTCCCTGCTGAAAAAAAATTGCCTTTTATCTACCAGCTGATTCCATTTATTTTCCTTATTTCTGTGAAAGTATAAAGGTACACTGAATATAGCCAAAAAGAAATTCCCTGTATTAATAACATAATGGTAACTGCCATTTAACAAGAATCTATGATGTGCTAGAATTTTACTTGAAGTGACATAGCATCACATTAATCCACATGGCAGTCTTTTAATGCAAGTAAGTTATTATCACATACGTGAGTTTGCACACTTACAAATCCTCAAACATCAGGCCATAAAACTTACTGAACTACGATCTGTATAAAAGCCAAAGTTGCAAACTTATGCACCAGACTAACTCTGAAGCCCCCAGAGATTTTCTTCAGAGGCAGTAGGCAGAAGAAGTGATAAAGTATAATGAGGATGGGCTTCCAAGCCAAATAATTCTGCATTTAAATATCAGATGGTAAATTTATCTGAGCCTCTCATTTCTCAAGTGTAGAAGTTGAAATAATTTGTTTCTTTCAGGACTATTATGAGAATTGAATAAAAACATGTATGCTAATTTATGTAGTATTGTGTCTGCTATTACTAGATCCTAGTCTCCTTGAAAATCTATATTTTATTCATATTTTAAGCTCCTAGCACTGTATTTCAGAGAAAAGCTAAATACATATATGTAGAATGAATAGCACCCAGTAGGCACTCCAAAAAATCAGCTGCTTCATTTGCCTTAGGATTCAGCAAAACTGAACCAGTGGTTATCTTTTTACCTTATAGAAAGGACATAATAAAGAAAGATAAGCAGCCAGGCATGGTGATGCATACCTGTAATCCTAGTACTTGGGAGACTGGGACAGGAGGATTGCAGGTTCAAAGCCAGCCTCAGCAACTTAAGTGAGGCTCTCAGCAACTTAGCAAGACCCTGGTTCCAAATAAAAAATAAAATAAGGCAGAGGTGTATTCTGAAGTAGAAGGTCCCTGGTTCGATTCCAAGTACCATAAAGAAAAAATCAAAAGAAGATAAAATATAAAGGTAAGAGTTCATTGCTTTAGTTCTAAAAGAACACGTCTCCTAAGTTAAATATTTCCCTTTGTGCCTAGCTCACTGGGTACTTCCTAAGAAGACCAGAGGGTCCCAAAGTAATGGAGACTGGCCCATTTTGGTCTGAAACACTTTCTAAGTATCAGATTAACAAACTTGGCACATAGCCACACCTAACATTGCTTATGGTAAATCACTTTTACAAGAGGAAATTAAATGGGACTTCCCTGGGAGCAATATATTAGACAAGGATGTCCCCGAACCATGAGGATACTTAAAGAAATCATGGTGCTAACACTGATTGGTTTTTATTAGTGATCATTTTCTCAGGAAACCTAGAGAAACACGTGTGTGTGTGTGTGTGTGTGTGTGTGTAAATAAAAGAACATACACAAAACAAAGGGATGAGGGATGAGAAGCAAGCAAGGCAATGGCAGCACTCACTGCCTTTCCAATTTGTTGGAACCTCACATCTGATATTAAACTCCAACAAAGTAAGAGATTCATAGGGACACCCACTGCATACAACCAAATGAGTGATGAATCAGGACAATAACAAACGTAACAAGGGGACTCTCTCTATATAACATACATTGGAATAGTTGTCGTACACACAAGCAATAATGCAGGGAGCCTAAGCATACTATATCAGGTAAAAGATAACATTTTCAATACAGTCTTTCTAACATAAACTCTGGGAATCAGGCATATATGGTGTTTCCATCAGCATCCTCACTGCTGTGATCCAAAAAGCCTGACCACACACAACTTAGAGGAAGAAAGATTTATTTGCTCACAGTTCTGGAGATTTAGAGGTTCAGTCCATGTCAGGCTGGGTCTGCAGGTTCAGAGCATGGCATCAGGAAGCAGAGAGAGCAAGGGCTCTGTTTCCATGTCATGGAGGCCAGAAGCAAGACAGACAGTAGGGGGAGGAGGGACCATATACAATTCACAAGGCCTCACCCCAAGGAACTCTTGTCTACCAACCCCCTCATCCAACATGGCTGCCTACTCTTCATGAGGACTTGGGAGACATTCTAAATCCAAACCCCTCACATGAGTTTGAGTCCATCTCTGAGTGACCTTGGACAAGTAATTCTTATTCTAAACTTCATCAATAAGGGGAAGAGTAACTGACCTGACTTACAGGGGTATTAGGACATCTAAAGTGAGAACGCAAGCACAGTGCCTGGCACATATTAGAAACCCAGTAGATGTTGATGGAGGTGATGGTGGTAGACTGTAATCAATAAAAGGGGGTGCCATTATGGATCAGGCAGCGGGCTAAATGAACTTAATCTCAGTAATAATCCTATGAGATGAGGGCAATTATTTTCCTCCTATAAAACACAAAGATTGAGAGACAGAAGTAAGCTGACTATGAACATACCAGTGGTATATGGCAGAGTTAGAACTGAAACCAATGCAATGAATCGAGTATCTGGATCACTAACAGTGACAGCAGTGGGAATTCTGGTGCTAGAAGCAGAATTGTAAGAATATAGTAGTATGTTAATAGAGATTAATGTTACCTTTCTTTAATAGAGCATTCAGTGTGTCATGTCTTTATTCATAAAATATGGGATGTAGAAATCAGTGACTAGCTTTACAAGAGCCTGAGGATATGTATAAGCAAGCTCTGAAGTTTGAATTCCAGCCTCACAAGTGCTGTGTGACAGGGAATATGTTGTTTAACTCCCCTGACCTCATTTTTTTCTTTGGTGAAACTTCATGGGATTAGCATGAATATTAAATTAAAGAGAATGATTACTTAATATACCTCATATGCCATAGGGTTTGTGATGCATGTGAAACCTGCTGTCTTTTCTTGTTAAACTAGTTGGTTAGATTTTTATTGACATATAAAAAGTTAAACAGTTCAGGGACACCACAATTCAATGTAGGCAATATTAAATTCCTTTCTTCTTTCTTTCCTTCTAGCCATCTTTTCTCCTTTCCTGCCTTTCACTATTTGTCATGTACTGTCTTCCCATCTTTAATAAAAATGAACCATACAATAAATATATCATTAAGTGTTCCTTCCAGAGGGAGAGATCACTCTCAGCTGAAGAGATGAGCTGAAGGAAAATCTGACACATAAGGAGAAACTTGAGCTGACCCTGGAGATTGGAGGATCTGGATGGGGAATAATAATCCAGGAAAGAGGAAGGGCAGAATCACTGTTAGAAGCTAGAATGTGTGAGAGGTTCATTCCTTCATGAAGCCTATCACTTGGCTAATAAACTGTTCACAAAGAGGAGTTGTTTTAATTCATTCACGCACTACCCTATAGAAACTTTCCCTTAACAATAGAATTACAATGAAAGCCAACATGTAAGTCAGAGAGCTGTGGTGCTGTGACTGAAGTTGCAGAAGGAGCCAAAGATCTTTCCAACTTGCCTCTCAGTTCAAGGAATCTATAAAGATATCTTTACACTTTGGGGAATGAAATATAAAACAAACAAACAACAAAAAGCAAATCCCCTTAAGATAATAGTGAAAGTTTCAAAATTCTGTTGGGACTATCCTAAGAAAAAATTGAATTACAGTAGGCACTTCATATTCTCAGGTTTCATATCCACACATCACATCACAATTATTCAGGAATGAGATGATGAGTGTGTGCTGAACAAATCTAGAATTCTTCCTTGTCATTATTACCTCAACAATATAGTACAACAACTGTTTCCATAGTATTTATATTGTACTAGTTATTAGAAGTAAACTAGAGCCAGGCACAATGAAACACACCTGTAATCCCAGCAACTTACGAGGCTGAGCCAGGAGGATCATAAGTTTGAGGCCAGTCTAGGCAACTCAGTGAGATCCTTTCTCAAAATAATAATAACAATAATAATAATAATAATAATAATAATAATAATAATAATAAAGTACTGGGGATATAGCTCAGTGGCAGGACTGAAGTCGATCCCCAGTAACACAAACACACACACACACACACACACACACACACACGAAGTAGCCTAGAGATGACTTAAAGTGTCCCTATATTTTATCTGAGTTACTTTTCTGTGTGTGTGTGGCACTGAGGACTGACTCCATTTAGAATGTCAGTCATCAAGAATATAAATAGTAATAAATGCTATGAGGATGTGAGAAAATACCAACTCTTATACACTGCTGGTGGGATTGTAAATTAGTACAAATCACTGTGAAGATCAGTATGGAGGTTCCTCAAAAGACTAGGAATGGAGCCACCATATGAACCAACTATTCCACTCCTTGACATTTTCCCAATAGCATTGAAGTTGTAATACAATAGGCATGTATACATTTCTCATGTGTATAGCAACACAATTCACAATAGCCAAATTACTGAACCAACCTAGGTATCTATTGACAGACAAATGGATAAAGAAAATGTGCTCTATACACACATCATGGAGTTTTAGTCAGCTATAAAGAAGAACAAAATTGAAGAACAAAATTATGTCATTTGTAGGAAAAAAGATGGAACTTGAGAATATTATGCTGAGATCAGCTAATTTCTGAAAGGCAAGGGTCATATGTTTTTTCACATATATGGAAGCTAGAGAAAAATAAGAAAGAAAAAAATTTCAGATAAACAAGGAGAGAGACCAATAGAATAGTTTAAAGAGATCAGGGGAGGGAGGAAAGGATGCGGGAAAGATGGGTTGAGGAAGGAAACAGATCAAATAATGCTATGCGCATATATGAAGGTATCATTACCAGTCTCGCTAATGTGTATGGGGGTGAGGGTGGGGACTCAGAAGGAAACACACCAACTGCTATGCATACATAAATGTGTCACTGTGAACTTAGCTGCGAGCTATAATTACAATGTATCAATAAAATTATATAAATAAACAAACAAAACTCAATGTTAGAGAAGAAGAAAGTGTATGGAAAAAATACATAGATTATGCACAAATGCCACTTTAAAGAAGGGACTTGAGCTTCTGTAAATTTCAGTATCTGACGGGGATCCTGAAATGAAACTCCCTTGATGGCTATACAAATCTGAGTAAACCTGCACACTACGGAAATTGAATGAGCAATTTGAGCATGCGAGTAACACAATTAAAGTTATATTGAGGAAAAATAAGCTAAGTTCTATTATCTGTCTGGTCTAGGAGACTAAAATATTGCCTGCAAGGTGATTAAAGTGGATATAATTACAGTCTACTAATGCACTTAAAAGGTTCTTGTACAGAACCCAAGTTTACCTAGGTTGCAACACAGATCTAACCACATATTTTCATATAGCTCTGCATGTCCTTTCAAAAGAGAAGGAAATGGTGTCCTTCTACCTCCAATCAATGTTACAAATGTGAACACTTTTATATATGAAGCCAAACACATTTAATTATTCTTTCCTAGTGATTTCTTCATGTCATGACAAAATGAACCCACATCAATCATTTATATCTATACTTATAATTCAGAATCCTACACAGAGTCAAACATGCACTCAGTAAACTAGAATTTGATTTGATTCAAAATATCTCACTGAACTACCTTAATACTGTGTTGCTTTAGATTAACAGTGCTGATCAATTCAACTCTTGAAGAATGCCCACCAGTAAAATTTCTGAGAGTTTTCCCAATTTCCTCTCTCTATTCTGTGTGAACCATGTGGTAGGTAGAATAATGGTGTCTCAAAGATATGTATGTCCTATTCACTGGAACCTCTGGAAAGGTTCCTATAAAGGGGACTTTATAGGTGTGGTTCAGGAAGTATCCTGAGATAGGAGATGATTCTGGATCACATGAGCAGGTCCACCCTAATTCCAAGAGTTCTTATAAAAGTCAGAGAAGGATTGTGATGACAAGTGCAGTCAAAGCGATGCTATAGGACAGACTCCACTGGCCATTGCTGAGTCTGAAGATGAAGTGGGGGACCATGAGTGGGCAGCCTCCAGAAGCTAGAAAAGCGAGGAAATGGGCTTTTCTCTGGAATCTCCAAAAGGAGCACAACCCTGTCAACACTTTCCTTTTAAACTAGTTACCTAGCCACATTTTGGTCTTCTGACTTTTACTACTCTGAAATAATACATTTATGTTATAGTAATCCATGAGGCTTATAATAATTTCTCACTGCAGCAATAGCAAACTACTTGAGAATAGTATCAACTACGTGAAAGACTGAACTATGGAGACCATGTGAAGGTCAAAGAGACTCATCAGCCCACTCATAGACTTAGTTCTTAGAATATCCGTCTTTTGGACACTTTGCTTCTCTTGGACTTTCCCAGTGACCCTGTATGCCTTCAAGTCCTCAAGTCATCTTGAAAACACTAAGACACTGATCAATTGTGTAATCATGAAAAGTTAGTAATCCATCTCCAGGTCTCAGTTTCAAGTTCTATACAGCTGGGCCAACAGAAATACTTATTTAATAGTGTTTCTTTTTTAAATGAAGGGAAGAAGTTAGGCTTAAACAAGGAATGTACCACTTACTATGCTCATTTATTCAGAAAATTGTTTAGAGAAAACATAACAACACTGTACTGGGCATTTTTTAAACTCCAAAGATAAATAATACAATGTTGGGTGTTGGGGCCCACATCTATAATCCTAGTACTTAGGAGGCTGAGATAGGAGGATTGCAGGTTCAAGGACAGCCTCAGAAAATTTCTAATAGGTCTGAGGTACAGTGCAGGGGTAGAAGGCTCCTAGGTTCAATTCCTAGTACCAAAATATAAGTTAAAAAAAAAAAAAACAATAATAGAGACGTGCCTCGAATCTGTCTTATCCCATCATTCCAACACCTATAAAAACTTACACATAGTATGTAATAGAGAATATGATTATGTAATATAATTAGATTCTTATAATAAGAACTATGTTATGAGAATAATACAATAATATTAATTTATATTGTATATATACAAGCTCCAGATTATGATTCCCAGCCCATTCCAACCCATTTTAACGTACCTGTGTCAATTTCCTTGAAACACTGATGGAACTGAAAACTTGGGACTAACTGGGATAAGGGGCTTACAGTCTCACCCACTGTGAGGGCTCAGGGAATACTGAGTCTGCAATGCAGGCCCATGGTAAGTTCTCGGTAGGGGTGACATCAGTTCTTGTGGCCTTGGCATATAGTAAGTGCATGTGTACGGAATTGCTGTTAGATATCTTTAGTTAATAAGGACTTGTTGGTCTGGGTAATATGTTTTAAAAACAGTACTATGTATGTTTCTTATTTCTTTTTTTCTTCTTCTTTTTTTTTTTTTTTTCGGTACTGGGGATTGAACTCAGGGGCATTCTACCTCCGAGCTATACCCCTAGCCCTATTTTTTACTTTATTTTGAAACCGGGTCTCACTAAGTTGCGGAGTACCTCACTAGGTAGCTGAGGCTGGCTGCAAACCCGGATCCTCCGGTCTCAGGCTCCCGAATGCTGGGATTACAAGTGTGCGCCACCATGCCCTGCTTTGTTTCTTATTTCTAAAGATAGTATACAAATATATAAATATTTCCTCCATAATCATACTTATCTCTTTTTTTCCACAAAGAAACCAACTTTATTTATTTATTTATTTGTGTGTGTGTGTGGTACTGGGGATTGATCTCAGGGGCGTTCTACCTGCGAGCTGTACCCCAGCCCTATTTTTTATTCTTTATTTTGAAACCGGGTCTCACTAAGTTGCGGAGGGCCTCACTAGGTAGCTGAGGCTGGCCGCGAACCCGGATCCTCCGGTCTCAGCCTCCCAAATGCTGGGATTACAAGCGTGTGCCACCACGTCTGGCTGAAACCAACTTTAATAGATATTATTTTGTATTTATATAGTGCCTTCTCACCTGGCCAATTATTGGAAACTTGCTACAACTTGGCCTGTGTCATGTGCCAGTTGATGGTGAATTCCAGCATGATAGCAATTGCGTACTCAAATACCTCTGGAGGAACTCTTTTCTAGAGATAGGGTACTATTAATTGTTTTTTCTGATCCCTGACATTATGGAGAGGTATGAATATATAATCAATGCACTAAAGCTCAAGTTAATGATCTGTGGCAGCTTGTCCTATATGTCACATTGACATGGGACATTTAGCAAGTGCAAGGAAGTTTCCAAGCGAAGAACAGATTCCTTACTTTTCTTATCTCTGATTTTTTTTTCCAATGCCCATGTCTCCCAGCAACAGCAACAAGCTTCCTTTAGAAGCTGCCAAGGGAAAACAGGAATACAAATAGAGCGGTACACTGTCGCTTAAGTAAATCACAGCAGCCTTGGAGCCCAGGTAAGGTGGCAGGGCAGGTTGGACCTTTTCAAAGACAAGATTAAAGTGCAGTTCAGGGAAAAGTCACTGAAATGAATACTTCATATTCGAAGGCAACATATATTTACAGAAAATGAAATCCTGGTTAAAACATTTTTGAATCATGTCTAAGTGTTCCCTATAAACTAGAAAGATTTTGCTTGATTTACTTGGTTCAATTTCTAGGCTTTTTCCCCCTCTGTGCTAATGGCAAACTATCAATCATCAAAGCTGTAATCAGATTTTGCAGAAGGCCACCGGCATCATTTTCAATCATTTAAACTTTGCCGGCATGCCTCCTTTCTTTATGAATCACAGAGATTAATGTGAAAAGATTTTTAAATGCATTTCAGGAAAATTAGCAAATTATGATTTTTTTTCTTTAACTCGCAGCTTATTATTTTTCCAAGCATTATGCATAGTCCTTATTGTGACTGCTAAAGGCTTTATTGCTTTGAGGAAGAAGAAGAGTAAAGTCATCCTATACTTAGCACTCTGGGCATATATTCCACCTTCCCGCCTATTTTCAAGGATAAATGGCTCCAAAATTAGGCTTTGCCTAAAACAGCAATGTGTGTTTATGAGACAAGAATTTTGTTTTTAAGTTTGTCACTTTTTTTGTACTAGAGATTGAACAACTTTCATTCTGTCACTGAGTCCCTGAGCTACACCCTCAGCTCTTTTTAGTTTTTTTGAAAAAAGGTCTCACTAAGTTGCTGGGGTTGGCCTCACACTGGTGATTTTCCTGTCTCAACCTCCCAAGTACTGGGATTATAGGTATCTCCCACCATACTTGATAATCGAACATCTTTCAAAATTACCCATAGCCTTTCAGGCTCAAATATTTGCTTCAGTTTGGCCAAGAACATTTTTTTATTTCAATTATGAAAGTTTCTATCTTTTTAAAAATGGTTCCACAGTTTTACTATTTGTTCTAGTTTATGTAAATATTGTATGCTGATTTATAATATCAAATACAAGAATAAAATATAAAAAGAAACAAAATAATCTAAATTACCACTAGTCTGAGACTATTTATTTATTTCAAAATAATTCTTAAGTAATATAGATTTATTTTAACATCTTCATTATTCCTCTTCATTCTTTCTCTTTCTCTGGTTATTTCTTTTGCTTATGTCCCCTCTCCTCTCTCCTCACAGGCTAATAAAAAGTCCTTCATCTTTTATCCCCAAAAGTAAAATCAACAACTTGATTTATTCCTTCATGTTTTCCCCATAGTCATATAAAAATACAAATGATCCTGAAAAATATATACATACACACACACACACACACACACACACACACACACACACACAAATAAGGAGGTGTGCATTTGTGTGTTAAGAGTTCTAAATTTAAAATATATTTATCTACAAAATAGAAAATCTTAAATGGTCTAGCCACAATAATATGATAAATCAATCTTTACAGATAACACAAAGTCAAGTGGAAGGGCAATCTCAGAGGTAGTAATCTAGAATACACACTCTTTCTTCTTCCCTCCCTCCCTTCCTCCCTCCCTACCTCCCTACCTTTTTTCCTTTCTTTCTTCCTTACCTCTTTCCTTCTTCCTTCTTCCCTCCCTCCTTCTTTCTTTCTTCTTGCTTTATTTTTTTCTTTTTCTACTGGAAATTGAACCCAAGGGCATTCTACCTCTGAGCTACACTTCCAGCCCTTTTTATTTTTTATTTTGAAATAGGGTCTTGCTAAGTTGCCAAGGCTGGCCTCAAACCAGTGATCCTTTCAAGTATCAGGAGGGTAGGCATGCTCTACCATGCCTGGCTCAGAACATACTCTGTCCTTAGTTTCTGCTGTCCTTAGTTTGTAGACCCAATCCTACTCATGGTCACAAAATGCTGTTGTGTTTTCAAATGGCACACATGTGCAATGCAACAAATAGAAGAATCTATTTCTCTCTCTCTCTCTCTCTCTCTCTCTCTCTCTCTCTCTGTTTCTGTCTCTATTCATCTTCCCAATTCTCCCTATTTCTACCTTTCTCTCAATCTCACTCTTTCTTAATAATTCAGCGATAAAAATTCTTCCCAAAACAACCCAGAAGACCTCCTTTGTTTACTCCTGCCAAGCCACATTGTTAAGAGATGGAACAGCATCAACATATTTAACTTAAACCAATTATGGTTTATTCTCTCAATTTGAAATAAAACTACCTAACCTAATTTCATGAGCATGCAGAAGTGGATGGACACATCAATAAAGTCCAAGATATTTTAGAAGAAAGTGTATGTGTGTGTTTGAGGGGTGTGTTTATGTGTGTGTGAATGGCTACCACTTAGACTGCTAAAAGGGTCTACTGTACAATTAACCCTACATATCCCTGGGTTCTGCATCCACAGATTCATTCACCTACAGACTAAAAGCCTAACAACAACAATAACAACAAAACAATTGTGTATTAAACACATGCAGACTTTTTTTTTCTTGTCAATATTCTCTGAGTGATATAGTATAACAACTATTTACGTATGGACATGGAACGTACATTGTAGTAGGTATTATAAGTAACCTGGAGATGATTTAAAGTATACTGGAGGATATGTGTGGGTTATGTGCAAGTACTATGCTATTTTCTATAAGGAACCTAAACGTGCTGAGATTTGAGTACCCACTGGGTATCTTGAAACCAATCTCCTACAGATATGGAGGAAGAACTGTATTTGCTAGTGCTCACTTCCCAGAATTGAGTTGTATTATATTCTAGTGCTTTAATGTGCATTTTTAAATTAAGAATACATCACATACTTCAATTAATTCTCACAGTATTCAATCAAGAATGTGAACTGTTGTGAATATGTATTTTGGTTATGTGACTGCAAATTTAAGTTATAGGCTGCATTGACTAGAAGAACATGGAAACACACAGCTGCTAAGATAACTGCTGCTCCAAAGGACACTCCCCTTCTCCTGCAGGGCTGTTGATGGAATTGTGAGAAACCCAAACAGTCCCTTTAAGTAGAAAGAAAATAAAACTAAGAAATGGCTTAACACACCATCAGTGAACTTTTCCCCCCTTCCCTTCTCATCGGAAAAAAGACTAGACAGTTATGCACTGCAAATAGGGATATCTACTCATCTTGCTACAGTCCAGGACTCCCTTGAATCTAAGTTCCCCCTGAATAAATCTTTGACTACCTACCAACATGGAGTGCTCTTTCTCTTTCTTTGGTCTTAGCTTGCTATTCACTTATGGAGGATGGTTCTTGGTTCTGGCAAGAGTTTTCCCAAGACATATTGTCTTAACTTTTCACTGCTATGATCAAGATACCTGACAAAAATAACCTAAAATAGAAAAGATTTTTTTTTAACCTAGGACATCAGAGGATTCAGTCTATGGTTGGCTAGCTACATTTTTGGGGTCCTGAGAGAAGACAGACCAGCATGGCAAAAGTGGATGTCAAATAAAAACTGGTCAGTTCATGGCAGACAGGGAGGAGAAGGAGAAAGAGAAGGAGGAGGAGGAGGAGGAGGAGGAGGAGGAAAGAAAGAAGAAGAAGAAGAAGAAGAAGAAGAAGAAGAAGAAGAAGAAGAAAAAGAAGAAGGAGGGAAAGAGAATATGATTAACCAAGGACAAGATATAGTCCCCAATGCACTCCCCCAGTGACCTACTTCCTCCAGTCATGCCCTACCTGCTTATAGTTACCACCTGGTAGTCTATTCAAGTTATTAAACTATCAAATGGTTTAATCCACTAATGAGGTTACAGCCCTACAATCCAATCATATTCTAAAAGTCACACTTTTGGATATTGCTGCATTGACTTTAACACATGAGACTTGAAGGTGACATACCAGATTTAAAATATGACACTTATCAGCTATATTGTTCCCTTTCAAAATTCACTTTACTTGCATTGTTAAGAACTTTGATACATATACTTAGATACAAATATTCTTAAAAAGTGTCATATTAGCTGGGCATGGTGGCGCACGCTTGTAATCCCAGCATTCGGGAGGCTGAGACCGGAGGATCCGGGTTCTCGGCCAGCCTCAGCTACCTAGTGAGGCACTCCACAACTTAGTGAGACTCGGTTTCAAAATAAAGAATAAAAAATAGGACTGGGGGTATAACTCAGAGGTAGAATGCCCCTGAGTTCAATCCCCAGTACCACACACACACACAAAAAGTGTCATATTTTATGACATTGTTATATAAAAATATATGTAATTTTAAAAGGAAGCAAACATATTCTAGATTGTTCCACTACATTGCTATAGCAATTCACATTCCCATCAAAAATGTTTAAACTTGCTTTCTTTATATTCCTGCCAGAATAAGGAGTTTTTAACTTTTTGTTTTTCCTATTGGATGGGTAAGATTTTTACTTTAGTTTATATTTTAATTTATACTCTATTGAAAAAGAATTTTTCATTTTTTTTACTATTTAGATTTTACTTCTGGGAACACGTGTAGCTCATTTTAATAGTTTCCAAACTGGTGCCTGATTTCTGTTTTGTCATTTAATTAATATATAATAAAATGTTGATAATAGGTATTTTGAATACAGTATCCGATAATTCCAATATTTGGGTCTCCTACATTCTTATTCTAACGTCTATTTTTTTGTCTTGACTTTTAGTCAAATCTTGTCTTCTTAAACATATGATTATTTTTGTTGTTGTTGTTGTCATTGAGAACAGAACATTTTCTACAAAAACTCAAAAGCATAATTTCAGTCTCTCATTGAAATAATTTAATTTGCTTTTGTCTGGATAGCTAGGCCAGAGACCAATTCTCTCAATCCAATAAGGATTTGAAATGTTTCAAAGCTTGGCTTCAGTCTTCAATAAAGCAGTGAATTTCCAGTTTTCTTATATTCCTAGGAAGGATATAGCCCATCAAGGTTTCATGCAGGTCTTCCATTAGGTCACCTCCTCACTGGTGAGCCATGAACTCTATTTTTTTTTTTTGTTCTCCTGGATATTGTAAAAATTTTGCTGCTCTGTTTAATTCCTTAACTGTCACACACTTCCAAAAGTGGCAGAAGTAACCAATATTCAGAAATGATCTCAAGTGGAATAACAGCTCCAAACATCAAGTTCCTCTTCTTAGCTCCCTCCTCTTCCAGATGTCAACCCAGCAACCACAAATGACTTTAATAACTCTTTCATTCCTCCAGAGATTGATTCATCTTTAATATTGTATTTAGCTTTTATATTTGTCTTAGTGTGAGAGTTGGTCTGAAACAAACAAACAAACAAACAAAACTATCAGGAAAGAAAATCCTTTTGTGAATTATCTACTCATTTTCTTGACCATTTTTCAATTGAATTATTTGTCCTTTACAATACATTTATTTTTTTCACCTCCTCATTTCCTCTATCTAATAAAGAATCATTGTACACCAATGATAAGCCAGGCATCATTCTCAGTTTCCTGTACAAGCAGAAAGGAGACCGTGATCTCTGGCATGAAGAAGTTTACATTCTGGTGGGAGAGATGATTAGCTAACATGTAAATACACAGGTGGGTATAAAATGTCAAACTCCCCATGAAGGTAAACAATGGAGATCTCTGAGATGAATTATCTAGTCAAAGTCAAGTAGTCAAGGAAGGCCTCTCTGAAGAGGTGACACTGAAGCTAAGGCCTGAGGATCTGCAGAATTTGGCCAAGCAAAGAGTATGGAAGAACATCCTAGGCAAAAGAATCATCATAGATAAAGACCTATAAATGGAGTCAGATTGGAAGTTTGAAGGTATGCAGGGAGGCCAAGGGACAGAGCACAAGAGCAAGCTGGGAGCTGGAAAAAGATGAGGCTAGAAGAAGAGTTGGGACCAAAACGGAGAGAGCTTAGATTTTATCTTTAATATAATGGGGTAATGAAGGAAGAGTTTTGAGCCAGAGGTAGTAAGATATGAACTACACATCTGATTCTTTCTGGTTTCTGTTGAGGACGCATTAACAAAGCAAGAGGAGGCAAGGATACCTCGTGGAGATTGAGACAGTGATTTTGGAAAGAGGCAATGTGGCCAGGTAGAGTGGTAGCTATAGATTCAGACAGAAGTAGACATACTCCAGAGACACTTGTAAGGAAGTAAAGCAGTCTTTCCTTTTGAAGCTACAAGTTCACATAGAAACTGCAGGCTTCCATTTTGTAACTGTGGCTTAGATATCTGTTTTATAACTTTTGTACATATTTCTGTATGTTCCACTCCTGAATCTACTGATTTCGTGTTTCCTTTTGTAAAATCTGCCCAGGGAAAACCAGACAACGGGATTAGATGGCCTTGTGAAGTTACTTTTGGTTTCATGAGTTTTTATTTGCGGCTTTCCTAAAATCTCTTTCTAACACAATGAAGAATTAGAGTCTATCAGAGGTTCCCCAAGAACTAAAAATCTTCCCAAAACAACCCAGAAGACCTCCTTTTTTTACTCCTGCCAAGCCACATTGTTAAGAGATGGAACAGCTCAGGGGGCCACTCCCCAAAACCAGTGGTCTAGAAGTCAAACCCCAGGGTTGGGGCATCAAAGATCCTGTGCCACCAGCGGCATGGAAGGTTTCCATGGAATTCACTGTCATCTACAAGATGACAAAAGCAGATGCCTCAGATTGTCCTGGTGGCCCCTGTCCATGGGTCTGTGGGACTCATGGTCAAATTTCTAGGCTCTCCAGGTTGCTTCATGGTGAATGCAAGCTGCCAGGACCTCGTAAAAGAAACTTATACGAGCTCTTTGCATATTATAATTTTACTAAATTTGTAGCCTTAACTGTACCTTGTGCTTCAAACCAAGCAAGCTTTGCTCTATCAGTTGCATTTTGCTGGGGTGAGGGTGGTACTTTTAACAAAATAACTATTTAATGATAATCTTAGGAAACACTATAGTAGATGCTAGGGATGTGATGAACTTAGTGGTCAGTCTCTGACCTCATCGAACATAAAATCTAGTGAGAGAGAGAAAATACAGAAATATTTCCCTAAATATTTAAAATAGAATAATATTACTCTTCAGGAAACACATATGGTATATAAGGAAAAACTCAGTCAGAAGAATCAGGGAAACTTACTTTGAAGAGAAATGGAAGCAGAAAAAAGAATAATCTGGCAAAGAAAGAAAAGAAACATATATGCAAACCTTTCAGTTAACAAGGAATGTTTGGGTGTCAAGATTTAAACAAAGAACAGCATGATTAAAATTTTGTGTCAGGCTGGGTGGGATAGCATACATCTGTAATCTCAATATTTGGGATGCTGAGTTAGGAGATCTCAGGTTCAAGGCAAGCTTCTGTAATTTAGTGAGACCCTGTTTCAAAATAAAAGAAAAAGAAAAAAGGCTGGGAATATAGTTTGGAAGTAGAAGATATATATATATATATATATATATATATATATTTGTGTCAGGAAGATGAACCCGGAAGGGGCTGGTATGAGGGAAATGATTTGAGTTCTTAAAGGTTGTGTGTGTTAGTTATGTTATATGGAATAACAAATTGCCCCTGAAGCTTAGTCACTTAAAATGATAAATGTTTATTATCTTATATAGTTTTTGTGAGTCAGGAGCCCAGGAGTTTACTTTTCATCAGCACCAAGGATCAACGTTCTTTTCCTCCAATTTCTGTATGTAAATGAATAGTAATTGTTAATTTGGTTGAAATCGGTGACTACTTAAGTAATGAGGGTGCTGGTGAGGTAGGAAGCCATGCCACTGTCTTGAAAGGTCTGCATTTCAGAAATAATAAGCAAATTTAAACTCACAAAGACAGTAAGAGTTGCCTTGCTAAGTCTCCTGGGTGGTCTTAACTCTGTGAACTTATCTATGCTATGATCCTACACCTCTTCCTCTCCAAATGCAGCCTGTCCTGAGTTCAGTTCTTGTTCCACCTGCTTCCATTATTTATTTGTTTTTTTATTTTAGGATGGTGGGAATTGAAGCCAGTGCCTCCCATATGCTAAGCATGTACTCTAACACTGAGCTCTATCCGTGCCCCCTTCAAGAAACTTCTGGTTTTACATTTTATCCCTGATGATCATCTCATTCAGTGTCATACATTCAATCACCCAATTCCATTTCATTGATTTTGCATATGTCTTCCAATATGATTTCCTGTTCCTTGAGGCTGGAAACCATGCCACATAGTGCTCATGAGAAAACCATGGTGCCAAGCTCATAGCAAGAAACCAAGGGATAGGAATTAGTTTTTATTCATTCATTCAGGAAACAATCACTCACCATCCATTCTATCTGATAGATATTGTATTACCTATCAACAGGACTCAGACATGCTAGAGAAGGCAGACATTAAACATTTATTTGAGAAATTGCATTCGCAAGTACCATGTGTTAGAAAGAAGAGATTAGTTGATATAGGTAACTATAATTTAAGAAGTCATTCTAGTCTTCCTTAGCTAATTTTAGCTTCCCGGGGACAGGGATATGGGAGTGAGTGTGCATGAAGCAAATTAGATGACTGGGAGAACCCTCTGTCCTTAGCGAGTCTGTCAAGTGAGGCGATTCTAATTGGCTCCTGGAATTAAATTGTCCCAGCACATGGCAAACTGTTCAGTGATCACCACTTTTTGAATGCCACGGACTAAATAGGTCCAGTACTCTTTCTAGATCAATATCACACACGTTCCCTGGTCTAACTGACCTGTCGATGGCACTCTGAAAAAATCCAGAGCTATCTGCACAGCATACCTAATAGAATCCCCAGGAGAGGTAGTGCCCTCCCTTTGAATGTTTATAACATGTTAGCATTTCTCACCACTTGCGCAGAAACAGAATGTTCACGTGACTTTCAGTTACCGTCTTCGCTGAGCAGGCTTTCTGCTCTAATGAGCAGAGAATTTACCTTTTCTCACATTACACCAGGACTTTATTTCTTATTTTTTAGCCTTAAAATTGTAGGCTATTCTTTCAAGCACCTGCCATAGAAAAACTCCAAGTTTAAGTAGATACTCTTCAGTCTTAACATCATGACATGAGTCCGGGTATGGATGACATTGCAGAAATAGAAAAAAATAATCATTCATTGCTATCAATGCCCTCCCTGCCTCACATTTATAGTATATTCTGCCATCTGTAAGCTGCCAGGATATGGAATTCCTTTCCGCAGATAATACTTCCACTAAAAAAAAATCTTTTTACATGAAGAGGAAAATGCATAAACCTTATTCATATTTTAGCCGGCAAGCTCCGTTCCCACACCTGACTTCTCATGAATTATATTCTCCCTGGAATTGCCGAGCTGTCTTCTGAAAAACTATTTCTTGAAGGCCATAACTTTTCCTTGTTAGCAAAATTTCTGCAGAGAACCAAGATAAACCTCATGTACTTGAGGGTCTTTGATTTATGCTTTTTTTTTTTTCCAGTTTCAAGAGGTTTCTGAAAGAGCATTTTAAATTCGGCATTAGGATGAAGGGTGTCTTTTAAAAATTAACTTCCATACAGATGTATCGTTTGTCCTTGTTCTGAAGCAATATTGTATAAGCATAAAATAATCTTCATTGAATTCTATTAGACCATATAACATTGAATAACTGAAAAGACTTTTTCCTGGAATTCAATATGGATCACTACAGAACTTCCCTGGCTCTCCGGGTGAGGTGCCGGGGTCCATTATGTGCTAGAACAATGCTTATAGCTGGAGAAAGGCATGGCCTAAGAGATGGTCTGAGTCATCTGGGGCTCCAAAAGTTGTTTAAACACTTCAGAGAAGAAACAAATTATAGGCAAAATGAGTATAAAGGCCAGTATGAAAAAGATCATCCAAGACACGGATAGTCTCCAATGCTCATTTGTTTTAAAGATAAATCTAATGTATTACAAATAGAAATCCAATGCTTTTAGCAGAGTAGATGCTGAAAACCTAAAACTGAGTGGAACCAACCATCTCCAATAAATTCATCAGTCAATGATCATTATTCTTTCATTTTCTCCTCATATTCCCAGAAAGATAGTTGAATTTCATTCGCAGAACACCATGAATCTGCTATTATCAGAACAAGAGCAGCAAGAACCTAATCATAGAGGGTACATTATTCAACATTATAAAATAATGAGATGTTCAAACTTTGAACTTGACCTCAAAGCTCATCACTGGATGAAATTTAAAAGAAAAAAAATGAGAGTAGTCTCTTTGTTTGAATATTTACTATTTTATGTTTGTATTTAATACCAAAAAGAGAGAGAGAAAATATTGGTATGGAATTTTAAAATGCTGTTTCTGGTAGACATTTGATTTGGAGAGTATATTTTAGAAGCTTAGATCCAGTTGGTTGAAGATTGAGAGTCATGTGGAATTCTTACCTTCTTCTTTTAGGTGAGCTTTATAGTTCATATATCTTTTTTTTTTTTTTTTTTTTTTTTTTCAGTACTAGGGATTGAACTCAGGGGCGTTCTAACTCCGAGCTACACCCCCAGCCCTATTTTTTATTCTTTATTTTGAAACCGAGTCTCACTCAGTTGCAGAGTGCCTCACTAGGTAGCTGAGGCTGGCCTCGAACCCGGATCCTCCAGTCTCAGCCTCCCGAATGCTGGGATTACAAGCGTGCACCACCACGCCCGGCTTAGTTCATATATCTTTAGACAGGAGGATTTTCCAATGTGTTCATTGTCCAGTTGCCAAATTATCATCTTATTATTACTAGATATAAGATAGCAGTCCCATATAGGTACAGTTCTTTCTTAGACCTTGGCAGAATGAAAATGAATGAAATGGCATGATTATCCCACTCCACAAAAACAACAGAACCATTTGCTCTATCACCTCTCACCTATATTTTACCAAAGGCTTTTGAGGGTTAAAGTAGAATTTCATACCTTGCCTTTCCCTAGTCTTTAAATGAAGGTTATTTCCTAAATAGTCCAAGGCTAACATTTGGAAGTATACAGATTTGGACACATTTTCAGCATTCAGATAGAGCCCTATGTAAATATGTAAATGAAGTTCTATCTGAGCACTATTTTACAGGAAGGAATTTAATTCAAAAGCAGAAGTATCCCAAATGACCGCACTTCGGTTTTCAATATTAAAGAACAGGCATATACTCACTTTTATACTTAGTTGTGTTGTCTGAGGCTGATCAATTCAAATGTATATTGAGTCCTTGCTCTACCTCAGGCATTGTTCTTCCCATATTCTAGTGGAAAAAGAAAAAAAAATAATGAAACAAATGTAGTACATGTCAGGGGCTGGTATATGAGAAGAAGAAAAATGAAATAGAAAAAGGAGCAGCAGGAAGAATAAGGTGTCACTCGGGTGCTATTTTATATAACTTCAGGGGAAATAACTCTAATAAGGTGATGTTTGATCAGAGATTGGAAGAGAAACAGGGAATGAATCAAGTATATGTTTGGGATAAGAGAACTCCAGGAAGAAGAACCCGGTAGATGCAAAGGCCTTGGGGTAAAAAGTATAATTGGTGTGTTAGAGGGAAAACAAAGGAGGGCAGAGTACTTGAAAAGAGGAACTGAGTGGGCAAGTGATTGGGGATGAGGTAGGAGAGATGGCGGGGGATGAAGTAGAAGCGGTGGTAGGGGTTGGATCCTGTTATCTTTAAGTGAGATATAAAAACATTAGAGAGCTCTGCGGAGAGGGTTAACAAATATTGCCTGTTATACTGAGAATGGACTTTAAGGGGATGATAGGAGCAATAGAAAAACAAGTTTATGTTTTATTCATGTAATGACCCACCTGGGAAATACGACAGCCTGGACCTGGAATGTATGGTCTGCTCTTTCACAGACTTTGTCTAGCTATAACAGGTAAAATAAAACTTAAAAAAAGTGGTTGAGAAATTTGAAAATCTGAGTTAAGGCTTTGTTTTGTTTTTGTTATTTTTTTGTTTGTTTTTTGTTTTTTATTTTTTTTTTACAAACTACAGAAATTTAGAGGAGTTTTTCTACTTATCAAACTGATTATCTTGTGAAAGAAGTCAAGTGATTAATTTTCTTCCTTATTTGGGGCAAAAATCTTGATAATTAGGCCTCTGAGATGTATCTTAATCTACAAGGAGACATTTCAAAGCTACAAGAGAACACGATTTAAGATTAAAATGCATAAGCATATCATTTGCTAAATATTATTCCTGGAACAGCTGTGATAGATGCCGAATATTAAATCAGTGAAGAAAATGATGAGCTATTCAATAAATGGCATGTATTAGTCTCCTGCTGCTTCTGAAAGAAATTACCCACGGCTTAGCCCAACACAAATGTATGTTCTTACAGTCTGGAGGTCAGAGGTTCCTAGTCAACCTCGGTAGTCTAAAATCAAGGGTCTGTAGGTCAGTATTTCTTCTAGAGGCATTGGGAATCTGGTTCATTGCTTTTCCCAGCTTCTTGAAGTTGCCTGTATTTTTGGGTTAACAACTTTTGTCATACTATAACTTTCTCTGACTTTAACCCTTTTGCCTCCCTAGTATTAGGACTCTCTGATAACATTGGACTCACTCATATAATCCAGGGTCATGTCCCATCTAAATACTCTTGACAGCCGGGAGTGGTGGCGCACATTTGTATCCCCAGCATTTGGGAGGCTGAGACCGGAGTATCCGGGTTCGAAGCCAGCCTCTGCTACCTAGTGAGGCATTCTGCAACTTAGTGAGACCCTGTTTCAAAATAAAGAATACAAAATAGGGCTGGGGGTGTAGCTCAGAGGTAGAATGCCCCTGAGTTCAATCCCCAGTACTGAAGAAAACAAAAAACAAAACAAAACAAAACAAAAAACCCAAAAAACTCTTGACAGTCACATCTGCAAAATTCCTTTATAATATATTCATACACTCAGGAGATAAAGAATCAGATATCTGTGAGTGCCTGTTATTCTGTTCATTATATGATGCTGAAACAACTGCCTAACTGTTCAAACAATGCTAAAAATTGTCTCTAAACCTCAACTATGCACTCTAAGGAAATGTACATAAAAATTTAAATGTTAGTCATGGCAGAGTATTCTATGTTTTCGGAAGGGACTTGATAAATAAGGTAGAAGGGTAAAAAAAAATGGTAATCTGTGATGGTTAATTTTACTTATTAACACACACACAAATAAATACAAACACACACACATACAACACACACACACATACTTTTTTGTACTAATGATTGATCTCAGGGACATTCTACCTTGACCCCCTTTTTAAAAAAATATTTTTATAAAGAAAGTCTTGCTTTAGAGTTCCCACTTCTCCACACCCTCTCCAGCATTTGTTGATGTTTGTGTTTTTCAGATTGCCATTCTAATTAGGGTTAGGTGAAATCTCAGGATAGTTTTGATTTGAATTTGCATCTCTCTGATTGTTAATGATGTTGAACATTTCCTCATACATTTATTGGCCTTTGTATTTCTTCCTTTGTGAACTGTCAATTAAGTTCACTTGCCCATTTTTTTTTGGGGGGGGGAGGTATTTGTTTTCTTAGTGGTAAGTTTCTTGAGTTCTCTGTATATTCTGGATATCAGTCCTCTATCAGAAGAGCAGTTGGTAAAACTTTTCTCCCATTCTGTTGGCTTTCTGTTGAGGTTCTTGATAGTTTCCTTTGCTGCAAAGAAGCTCTTCAGTTTAATGCAATCCCACATATTGATCTTCCTTTGAATTTCTTATGCCTTCGGGATCTTGTTGAGAAAGTTCTTACCTGTGCCTATGTGTTGAAGTGTTGGACCTATGCCCTCTTAAAGTAGCTGCAAAGTCTCTAGTCTGACTTTCAGGTCTTTAATCCATCTTTAATTGACTCTTGTGCAGGATGAGAAAGTGGGGTTTATTACCATTTTTCTGCATATGGTTAACCAGTTTTGCCAATACTATTTGTTGAAGAGGCTATTGTTGGTGGGACTGTAGATTACTACAACCACTTTAGAAAACAGTATGGAGGATCCTCAGACAAATGGGAATAAACCTACCATATGATACAGCAATATCACTTCTAGTTATCTACCCAAAATAATTAAAACCAAACTACCAGACTAATGCATGTGTATCCATGTTTATAGCTGTACAATTCACAATTGCCAAACTATGGAACCAGCCAAGATGTCCATCAACAAATGAATGGATTATAAAACTATGGGATATGTACACAATGGAATTTTATTCAGCTATAAAGAGGAACAAAATCATGTCATTTGCAGGGAAATGAAGGGACCTGGAAAACATTATGTTAAATGAGATTAGTCAGGCACAAAATGTAAAAAATCGAATGCTCTCCCTAACTTGTGGAATATAAGTAGAAATTGGGTCATAGTAGAGACTCTAGACGAAGAAGCAAAACCCTAGATGAGCAGAGAGGGTGACCTATCTGAAAGTGATGGGAGAGAGTAAGGGGGAAACGCCTGAATGCACAGGATGTACATTCACAAACATATCAAAGTCAATCACTAAACAAAACACGAGAAGGGGGAGTGAGGAAGGAATGGGGTGGGAATCAGGGAAGGGTTTAATGAGACTTGTGTGCATGTATGTCTGTCTCTGCCAGTTTGTACCTCATAACAATTATGATACAATGCACCAATAAAAAATAAAATTAAAAATTAAAAAAATAAAATAAATAGGGTCTTGCTAAGTGGCTAAGGATCTCACTAAATTGTTGAGGCCAGCCTCCAGCCTGTGATCCTCCTGCCACAGCCTCCCTTATACTGGGATTACAGGTGTGTGCCACCATTCCCAGCTGCATGATGGTTAATTGTATGAGTCAACTTGGATGAGCCACAGTGCCCAACTATGTGGCCAAACATCATTCTGGACATTTCTGTGAGGGTTTTGTGGATGATATTAACATTTAAATTTATGGGCTTTGAATAAAGCAGATTGACCTCCATCCTATGAGTCTTATCCAATCAGATAAGAGGCCTAAATAGACTGACAGCGCCCTGACAGACAGACACCCTTCACGCTTAAACTGCGGCATTGGCTCTTACTGGTCTCTAGCTTGTCACTCCACCATGTAGATTTTGAACTTGTCAGCCTCCATAATCATATGAACCAATTCTTTTAAATATGTATGTATACACAAACACACACACACACACACACACACACACACACACACAGTTGGCTTTATTTCTCTGGAGAATCTTCAGACTAATATACAGCCATAAAGCCTAAATAAGTTATAACCTATAGTAAAGGGTAAATATTGTAAATACATAAAACATTCTTGCAAATATATAGGAAACAAACAAATATACCAGAAACAAATAGAAAGTTTGGGGTGGAAGGAGAATAAAAACACATATTAAAAAATATAATAGTAAGTTCCAGTGCTCTGGTTTTCAAAGAGCTGTTGTTTAAAATAGAATAAAAATACTGGCAGAAATTGAAAAACAGGGGAAGTCTCATTATTGTTTAGCTTGGGGAAATCAGTATTAACAACCTAAAGCTTGGAGTGTAAATGATATGCTTTATTCTAAAAACATACTAGAAATATCATTATATGCATCAAAGGTTTAACAGAAGGGATTTGAACCATCAATTTTAGCTATATAAATTTCTTACTAAAAATAATTTTTCAAACATGCAAAGATGTATTCAGTCTCACTTATTGGCTTGTTGCTAATGATTTGGCTTATCGTAGGCAGTCTATAGATCCAAGAGTGGTAATTCTTTAAATCATAGTATTCTAAGCAGACTAATAGAAAACCACTAAAAATGCAAGAATATGTCCCTCGTAGAATATATTTTACTTTACAAAAATAAGAAATAATTAATTATGCTATAATGTATGCTAACAAATAAATTGTACGTATGCTAATAGGCTTAACATACTTCCATAGGTACTTACAGGGGAAAAATCTGGAAGTATAACGAACTTTTAGGAGTAATCATCTCTTGCTGGCAAAATATTTGCCAAAGGGAATTCTTAATGCTGAAATGAAAGGACACTAGAGACATTTAACAACTAAAGAGCACCATTAATGATAATTATGTACGTAAATAAAAAACTACAAATATGAATATGTTTTAGATTGTATCTTTACAATCTACAAAACCATCTACAATTTTAGATTGTAGGTGGTTTACGTGGTTTGATTTAGAAGACAACTTCATAAAGTACTATTTATAAATCTGTGTTTATATATGCATAAATATGTAAATTTATATGTCAATAAAAAGCGCAATGAAGGTAGGAAGAGTAATATAGGAGTAAATTTGGAGCATGTTATAACATTTTTTATATTCATACAGAGTGGATTGTTGTAAACTATGATGTTGATTTTAATCCCCTGAGCAACTATTAAAAATTGTTTTTTAAGATAAGGCAGTAAAGTAAATAAAAGAGAAGTTATAATGGTTCACTAAAACATATCTACTTAATACAAAATAAGGTAGTTAAAGAGAGATAGACTAATGAAAAACATGAAAAAGAGAAAATAAATACAGATATAAATCTTGCCTTACCAGTAATTGAATTACATTTAAATGGGTTAATATTACAATAAAATAAATAAATGGGTTAATATTACAATAAAATAAAGAAGATGCTAGAAAAGATAAAATATGTTATAACTATACATTATCTAAATAGACAAACTTTAGATTCAGGAGCACAAACTAATTGCCAGTAAAAAGATAGAAAATAGATACACCATGAAGTGGTGAATATCAGAGACTGAAATATCAGACCAATTGACATTGAAAAGAAACTCTCACTAGAGACATATAAATGCTAGAGATAATAAACTAGTACGATATAACATGTATGAACACATGAGATTCTAATAAAAGAGCCCCAAATACACGAACTAACAACTGACAGGATTACAGAATTGAAGGGGAAGGAAACACTTCAATGACAGTAGCTCTACTAAGTACTTTCAAATAATGCAATTGCAATAATTTATATAGATCAGAAGACAGAAAACCATCGAAGAAATAGAAGACTTCAAGAAAACCATAAACTGCTGGGCGTGGTGGCGCACATTTGCAATCCCAGTAATTTAGAGGCTGAGACCAGAGGATCCAGGTTCGAGGCCAGCCTCAGCTACCTAGTGAGGCTCTCTGCAACTTAGTGAGACCTTATTTCAAAATAAAGAATAAAAAATAGGACTAGGGGTGTAGCTCGGATGTAGAATGCCCTTGGGTTAAATCCCCAGTACCGCAAAAAAAAAAAAAAAACCGCCATAAATCAACTAGACCTAGATGTCTAGAGAATTATCCAGTCAGAGCAACAGAATCTGTTTTAAAGTACACGTGACATTCTCTGAGACAGAAAATATTTAAGTCCACAAACAAGTCATAATATGTTTCAAAGGACTAAAATATCAAATATGTTTTCAGCTCACAAGAGAATGAAGTTAGAAATAAAACAGGCCGGATGTGGAAACACACACTTGTAATCCCAGTATTTAGGAGACTGAGACCAGAGGATCCAGATTCACAGCCAGCCTCAACTACTTAGTGAGGCTCTCCACAACTTAGTGAGATCCTATTTCAAAATAAAGAATAAAAAATTGGGGTGGGGATGTAGCTTAGGAGTAGAATACCTCTGGGTTCAATCCCTCAATCCCTAGTAAAACAACAACAACAAAAGAAATAAAACAGAAGGAAATCTGGGAAATTCACACAAAAGGTGAAAATTAAATTAAACTACACATTCATAAGTATGCAGTGGATCAAAGAAGAAATGACAATGAGATTATAAAATACTTTGAGATAATAAAAACAAGAACATGTAATACCAAAGCTAATTATATCCAGCAAAGGAAGTCTCTAAGACAAAATTATAGCTATAAAAACTTCTTTTTTATATAAAAAAGTTTTATTTTAAAAGAAGAAAGATCTCAAATCAATAGCCTATTCTTCTGCCTGAGCTAACTAGAAAAGGAAGAACAGAATAAGATGCAAACAAAGAGAAATAGGAAACAATAAGTATTGGAAAGAAAATGAATAAATAAGAAATATAACTGGAGAAAATCAATGCAACAAGTGATCATTTAAAAAAATTGACAAATCTTTTAGTTGGACTCACCATGAAAAATAAGATAACACACAAATTACTAGAATTAGGAATGGAAGAAGGAGTCTTGCTACTGATCTTTGAGAAAAAAAAAGTAAAAAGAGTGTTAAGAAATTACTGTAAACAATTGTATGTCAACCATTAGGTAACTGATTAAATAAACAAATTTCTAGAGTTACACAAAATACTAAAACTGATATTTATACATTGAAGTTCTGAATAGACATATAACAAGAGATTGAATTGGTAATTTTTTCAAATAAGAAAAGACTGGCCACAAGGAAAAATCCAGTGACCAATTCACTAGTGGATTCTACCATATATTTTAACAAGTATTAACATTAATACTTCATAAAGTCTACCAAAAACTAGAGGAGAATATATACTTTCTAACTCATGTTATGAAGCAACTGTTATTCAGATAAAATTACCAAATATTTAAAAGGATAAAATTAATAGATACAGACCAATATTCTTCAAGGATATTGACACAGCAGAATAACACTGCAAATACAGCCACATGTACTAAAAATATACACCTTGACTATGTAGGACTTAACCCAGAAACCCAAGGCTTACTCAACATATGAAAATTAATCAACATAACACACTATTCTCATAGAATAAAGAACAAACTCCACATTAATAATAAAAATAGATGAACACACATCTCAACAGATGAAAGAAATCATCTCACAAAATTTATCGTACCTTCATGAGAAAAGCACTTGTGAGAAGCACTTCATGAGAAAAACTCTAGGAATAAAAGAGAGCATTCTGAACATGGTAATGTTACCCATGGTGTGTTAGATTTTGTCAAATAGTTTTTCTGTATCTATTGAGATGTGTGCTCATCCTTTATACACTGTCAGTAAGAACATTACAGAAATCAGGTTAGGGTTCGTCAAAACACTAAAAATTGAACTACCATATGATTCAGCCATACCACACCTCAGTATTTATCTGAGCAAATTAAAACTAGCATACTCTAGAGATACATGCATTCCCATGTTTATAGCAGCACAATTCACAATAGCCAGGTAATGGAAGTAGCCTAGTTGTCCATTCACAGATGGAAGAGTGGTATGCACAACAAATAGAGTTTTTTTTTTTTTCCAGCCAAAAGAAGTAAAAAGATTACACATTTGTAGGAACATGGATGAATCTGAAGAGCATCATGTTAAGTGAAACAAACCAGAATCAGGAAGATGAGAGTCATCATGTGTTCTCCCTCATCTATGGAATCTAGAGAGAAAGAAGGAAAAAAGGAGACCTCATGACAATATAAGAGGGACCATTAGATAGCAGAAGAAAATCAGGGGAAGGAGGAAAGAAGGGAGAGAGGAGCCAGTGGAGAGTGAAGCAGGTGGAACTATGTTCTTTGCATATATAAATATGTTACAATGAAACTAAATGTTCTGTGTAATTAATACACAAAAACTAAAAAATATATATATATATAAACACCCACATCTTACTTCATACTAAATGGTGACAGATTGAAAATTTGTTAAGATCAGGAAAAAGGTAAAGGTTTCTAGTTTTTGCCATTTCTGTTCAACATTGTAACTGGAGGTCCTACTTGGAAAGCCAGGAAATAAAAAGGAGTAAAGGCATTCATATTGGGGGGAAAACAAAATTTTCTTTGTGAAAATAACATACCTTTATATATAGACACTCCTGAAAAAAATTATCAAAAAAGCTTAAATAAACAAATTTAGCAAGATGAGGGATACAAGACACATATATGAAACTCAAATGTATTTCTAGCCACTAGCAATAAAAATTTTGAAAATTAAGGAAAATCCATCTATAACAGCATTACAAATAGCAAAATTATTTTTTTTTTGTCTTACTGGCGATCGAACTCAGGGGCATTCTACCTCCAAGCTATACCCCCAGCCCTATTTTTTATTCTTTATTTTGAAACTGGGTCTCACTAAGTTGTGGAGTGCCTCACTAGGTAGCTGAGGCTGGCCGTGAACCCGGATCCTCCAGTCTCAGCCTCCCAAATGCTGGGATTACAAGCGTGCACCACCATTCCCGGCTTACAAAATTCTTTTTTTTAAATTTATTTTTATTGTAGTAATTCGTGCAATATAGCATACATCTTTGTTAAGTACAAGTTGTTAACAACATATTTGCACACAATTCTCATTTGACCCCTTCCCCAATTCTCACCCTGCTCCCTCGCCCTCCCTCCCCCTCAGGTTCAGTTCAGTGAGTGACCTTGATATGATTGTGTAAGTACATCATGTGCCTTAGGGTGTCCCTCTGCCCTGTGCATCCACTACAAAATTCTTAAAATGAATTTATCAAGAAAAGTGCAAGAAGGCTGAGACAGGAATATCACAAGTTCGAAGTTAGTCTGGGAAACTTGGCAAGACTCTCAAAACAAAATGTAAGAAGTGCTGGGGCTGTAGCTCAATGATATAGCTCTTGCCTACCATAAGCAAGGCCTTGGGTTCAATCTCTAGCATTGTAAAAAAACTAAATAAAAGTACAGGACTCTACACTGGAAACTACAAAATGTTAATGAAGGAAAGTAATCAATGCCCAAGTAAGTGGAAGGACATCCTACTTTCATAAAATGGGAGGCTTAATATTGGTAAGATAATAATACTCTTCATATTGATCTACAAATTTAATGCAACTTCTAAAAAAAATTCCAAGTACCTTATTTGTAGAACTGAATAGCTAATCCAAAAATTCATCTGAAAATGCAGCATACCCAGAATAGCTAAAACAGTTTTTAAAAAATAACAAGGTTGGAGCCGGGCGTGGTGGTGCATGCTTGTAATCCCAGCATTCGGGAGGCTGAGACCAGAGGATCCGGGTTCGAGGCCAGCCTCAGCTATGTAGTGAGGCACTCTGCAACTTAGTGAGACTCAGTTTCAAAATAAAGAATAAAAAAAATAGGGCTGGGGGTATACTTGGGGGTAGAATGCCCCTGAGTTCAATCCCCAGTACCACAAAAAAAAAAAAAAAAAAAAAAAAAAAAAAAAAAAAAAATATATATATATATATATATATATATATATATATATATATATATATATAACAAGGTTGGAGGACCTTATCTTCCCAATTTTCAAAACTTATTATGATGTTACAATGATACATATAGCAATATTAGTAACATAGAGAGAGACATACACATTTTGAGGACAAAATTGAGAATATTTGTCTCTTCACGTATTAATTCTCTATAACACACCCCACTTACATGTGTTGCTAGTAATGTGTATTACTATTAATTTTTAAAAGCTTATTACTATTTTTTAAACCAGATCTACTCTATGGCTAAAGAGAAATGGCCACCTAGTAGATGCATATCTAAATTTTAAGACTACTTATTTTTATAAAAATAATCCTTCCTGCCAGAAGCTATGTGTGTGTCTATGCATTTGGTAAAAAGCAACCTTAATGTTGGTCCAAATATAATTGATTTTGAAATCACATTTCCCCCCTGTCTGGATATCACATGACAATTTTAAGTGTGTTAACTTTCTTCTTCTTATTTCCCAGAGGAGTATAGAAAATTCAACTAGTAGTATACTAGTAAACATATAAAGAAATATTAATTAAATTGGATTTCAATAGTGGCAAACAGATAAACTTGATTAAATAGAGAAAGTAATGGATACATATCTTCCTAACAGCTGGACCATCTGTACGCAATAATGCAGACATTTTTCACCAACCAACATGCATAACTGAATTCTGCACATGTGGGATGCAACCTTCCTTCTAGCCACTGATTGGAATTATATTATATCATTGTCCTACTTTAAAGATCGAGAGACCTGCCTTGAGCCCTAACAACTGAACACTGAATAACAAGGCGAATAAATTATCAAGCCCCAGAAGCCCAGCTTCTGTAATGAAATCCTTTGTTACTTTTCAAAAGTGATTCTTGGGAAATGCAGAAGGGGAAACAATAGATTCATTGATGGAAATGAAGATTACCCTCTCTTCCCTGTGATGAAAATTTATGAGAACAAATAGCAAAAGGGAATAGTATTATGACTATATCCTACAGTGAGAGCAGGCAAGAACATAACAGAAAAACTGAATTTTCCTCAAAGTTGTCTTCCAGTATGAATGAGTGAAAGTTCTTCCTTTTATTATATTGCACGGTCAAGTTGGAAGCTTGTAATTTTGCAGATTTAAATTGCCATTTCTTAATTACATGATTCTAATAAGCAAATGCCAGGTAGGATACTTTGTTAGTTTAAATGCCTCCAGGAGGTATTAATTTTCTATTGCTGCATAATAAATTACCATAAATTTAATGACTTCAAAAAGAGCATAATAATTTTCTCACAGTTTTGTGAAAGTCAGGAAAATAAGCATGGTTAAACTTTGTGGAGGTCAGAAGTATAGGAATGGCTTAACTCATTAGATCCTTGCTTTAGGTCTCCCAAGACTACAACCATCCAGTCAGATGGGCTGTATTCTCATCTTAAGGTTTGGTTGGGGAAGAATCAACTTCCAAACTCACCCAGGTGGTTGGTAAGTGCACCATAGGTGTATGATTGATGGGGACATGCTTTTTGCTGGCCATCAGCTGATGACCACCCTCAACTTCTAAAGGCTACACGCAGTTTCCAGAGGCCCCTGTCAAGGAATGACAACATGGGCTTCTCCAGCAGGGCCAGTTGGCTCTTGAAGCTTACAAAAAGTCTTATTCCGCTAGGATGGAATCTTTGTCATATAACATAAACTAAGTGTTAGAAGTGACATCTCATCACGTTTGTCATATCCTACTGGTTTTGTTTAGAGGAGAACCCCAAGCCCTACATTCACTCAAGGACTAGGGCATAACACAAGTGCATATGCACTAAAAGGCAGGTATCATTGGGGTGACTAGCATCTGCTTATCATAGAGGGCCGTTGGCTACTTCAATATTCAAAAACTCATAGCAAAGATTTAAAAGTTTATAAACCTATTATCCAAATAAGAGAAGTATTTTCTAGAACCATTTTCTTTCTTTCTTTCTTTCTTTCTTTCTTTCTTTCTTTCTTTCTTTCTTTCTTTCTTTCTTTCTTTCTTTCTTTCTGCAATAACTAATGGTTATTGCTTCCTTCAGGAATCACTGCAGTCACAAGCAAATAATTGGTGCTGAAATGCCAGACCTCTACTAGCAAATTCCTCATGGACACCCTATTGGTTATATAAAACATCCCAAACCCCTGCAATTGGAATACAAATGCAACCCCCAGGCAGAGGCCAATTTAAGAGAGCAACCACAAGCTCCTGTGGATACAGGCTGTGTGCACCTTTGTTTGTATTCTGGGTATCGCTTTCTTTTGCTTCTAAAACTAGTAGGCTCAGCCTTTGGTACCTTGAGGGCCCAATTAGTCAAAGGCCAAAATAGAACATTCCTTCTTACTTTCTTTTTTTCAACCTCAATTATGAAGCTGAAAATGCATGCACCTGTGTTATCCTAGGGTTGAACAGAACCATATCTGTCACCTGTGCATTTCTCTAAGGAGGAAAAAGTCCAGAAATCCCTTCAAGTGTTTGGCTCACTTAAATAAAAAATCATAGATGTCTACTTTGTTCTCTTTCATTTTTGGAGAATAAATTATGCATCAAATTCAGATTTCCAATTGATAACAATTATCTGAAAGCAAATATTTGTTGCTGATTTTGACCCAGCATTGAAACACTTCCGAAGGCAATTTTCAATTCTAGCAAAAGTGATAAATTCTTAGGAAAGAAAGCATGAAGGTCTCAGGGGGGAATAAGAACAATTGTGGATTCAGGGGATGAGACAGCATGAGTTGCCAGGAAAGAGGTAATATGATCCATAAGTATTTATTTTCCCTTTTAATTCTTGCAAATACTTTCTACTGTGACTTATTTGAGATATACTCAATACTTAATTTCTGCCACTGCTTAAGCCTAGGCAGTTAATTATCTTGGTAACATAAAGCAGTTAAAATTTTTTAAAGTTATTAAGAAGATCAATAGTATGGTAGAATCAGGCTGTAAACATAACTCACTGCCCCCCCCCCCACACTCCTGGCAACCTTCAGAGATGAGACATTTTTTAAAATACAAATTCTTAAAAAATCATTCCATTTTAGAGGAAAGTATCTTCTGGTCTGGTTGTCAAATGGAGTGGTCAAAGAGAAGACAAAGGAAAAGCATGGGAAAGGCTTCAATTAGACAACAGATCAATGCATGGGTTGAATTTGTAAAGGACTTCTACACTGTAGTTCTCAGTATTGACTGGACATTAGAATCATTTGGGGGGCTTTCAAAAATGCAGGAATTGATCTATATCAGGTACATCAGCATGTCCATTTTGATTTGAAAACATTCAGAGTGATTATAATGTACCATTATAGGTAAAAACTTCTGCTTAAAGCAAGAAAATAAATAGCAATTTTATGGTAATGCAAATGTCCTACTCAGCAATAAACCTTTTGGGCTGTGCTTTGGAATTGTTGGACACATCTACAAACCAGCATCTAGCTCTCAGAATGATTCTGATGTAGCCTTCTTGACTAATGCATGGTCCATAGGCTTTTAGAAACCACTACTCTAGGCTGGTAATTAGCTTCTTTGTTTCTTGTTAGCCTCAAAAATACAACATCATTTCTTAGGAAAAAAATTCCCAAAAGACTCACAAACATTTGTATTGCATCTACTTTGGACTTCATGTACAAAGTTATATAGTACTTCGACCTTGTCCACATATTGCCAGTAGTCGGGAAAGCCACATATTTATTAGCATGAGAAATTGCTTGAGAAGTTCAGAAAAAAAGAGAAATCATGGGAAGATTGTGAAGACAGAGAAAACTGTGGTGTCTTTACCCATAAAAGGTAGCTAGGATTAGAACCATTCATGAAAGAAGTGAGTATGGAGGGGAATATTTCTAGAACTGACATAATGGAGGAATAAAAGGCTAGGACAGATTCAAGAAATAGTAAGCATGGTTTATGCTAATAAAGGTAATGAAATGATACTGAAAATGAAGGTAAAGAGAGGATTGAATGCCAGGATTTGGTCTTTTATGTGAGAGATAATAAATCATGGCATTGAATGACAAATTTATAAAGATATTTTTATCATCAAGGTGGATGACAACTTTAACCATGAATAGGCACATTTTATGATCAATTACTGGTGGAAATATTAGCCAAAGGTTAAATGAGTACTGATCTGCTCAGCATGAGTAAACTGGACATTAATTCAGAGCCTAGGTTGTGTCTATTTACTAGCACCTGTTCTGTCATATCTTTGCAAAATAAAATACACACACATGAATAGGAACTCACATATGTAAAAACACATGTTCTTTATTATTTGGAAGTGAAAACTGTAAAGATACTCAAGAATATTATAATAATATATGTATATCCATTTTTATAGCAGCACAATTCACAATAGCCAAATTATAGAACTAGCCTAGGTGCCCATCAACAGATGAATGGATCACAAAATTATGGGATATACACAAAATGGAATTCTACTCAGCAATAAAGAAGAACAAAATTTTGTCATTTGCAGGAAAATGGATGGACCTAGAAAACATTATGTTAAGTGAGATTAGCCAGTCACAGAAAGTGAAGAGTCATATGCTTTCTTGCATATGTAGAAGCTAGGGAGTAATCAGGATACCAGAGAAACTTCAGTGGAGCCAGGGAAGTGGCCTAGGGGAAAGGGGGAAATCAATCAAGGAATCACTTCCATTGCCAATACGTACATATGTGAGAATACTAACGTCAATTTCAATATCCTGTATGGAGAATGGGGTGAGGGAGAGAGCTGGGGGAAAGCCTACCAAGTGCTGTGTGCGTGTGTGTCATTATATTATACTACACTATACATTATACCACATTATTATGTGAGACTATAATGCACAAATAAAAGTATTTAAAAAAACAAAGTGAAAATTATTTATTTCTACATGGTACGTACTCCCTGAAAGGGACCATGCTAAGAGGGTATGGCAAAAACATTCAAACTTCAATAGAGATATTGAGATTTAGTGGAAAGATGATTGTGATTTCAGGTTCTTCCTGCTATTAATTAACATCATGACTATGGGAAAGTTGCTTCCAACTCAAAGAATAAAGATCTTCAGAAACAGCGGCAGAGAGAGCAAGAGTGAAAATGAGTGTGAGAGCTAAAGAGAAAGGGGATTGAGTGCTTAATATTTCCAGAATTATAAGACATAAATATTACCATCTTTCAACATTAAAGTAGTAAACTATTTTCAAGTGATTGATTAGAATATATTTAGGAACATCTGGGTGATATTATGATTATTCATAGTTTTCCAAAAATTCAGACTTTCCTCTCCAGTGGCTATATTTTAACACTCAAAGACTTACTAGTGTAGAAAAAAGGGAAACAAAAAATGAATACCAACTACTCATAATTGATCATAACCCAGTCCCCTACAGCAAACCACACTGCCAAAGTCAAATCAAATCATTTTCATAGCATGAGGACCATCTGTAGGTTTACCTTGAATTTTGGCAGCAGTTACTACTATCATTTGAAAATTGCATACGATGGTTTTAAAAATGATTGTGCAACATAGTGAAAATTTTTCAGAGAAAAGAATTTTTATCCAACCTACAGACAGATATATACATGTACATTATGAACTGATGCAGTGAATAAAAAGGGAAAAAAGTTAAATAAAAATGGATGGATGCCTATTTTTACTTCATAAGAACTTAAGGCTCATTGATTAAAAATCTCTTCTTGCATCCGTTTTCAGGAACTTATTCAATGGATTATGAATTGGTTAGTAGACCAGTACAATGGATGATTTTGAGACAAAAATGTTTCCAATGAAACAGTTAAAAAAGAGGGAAATCAAACATTTTCCATAGACTAACCTTCTCTTTGCCCTTAGAAATCATCTTAAGTGTGAGCAATACATTGCTTTCTAGACATCTAAAACCATTTAGGACATAAACTCTCTCAACACTAGAAAGACTTAAGAATAAAACTCAAAAAAACATTTGCACCACATGCCTTACAATAAATGACAGTGGTTTTTAGGTTTTACTTGCTATTTTTTCTATTATTTTCTTCTATGTGTATATTTCTCAAACTTAAAAGTTTTGGTTATAAAAAATTAAAAATATATTCAGAAATAGAACAGTGTAACAAACTCTCAATATGCATAACCTACTTCCAACATTATTATCATGTGCTCATTCTGTTTCATGTAAACTTCCTACCTCCCCCTCCTCCTTTCCACCTTGACTGTTTTGAAGCAAATTCTAAATATTATATAATTTCCTCTCTAACTAGTTCATTATATAACTCTAAAAATACACTTGTTTTACACTAATAAGACCTTAATATTATTATCAGACCTAGAACAATTCAAAATATTCCAGTAATATCACCAAATATGTAATCCTCTTGAAATTTAGTTGTCTCATTTTAATTTTTTATAGTTGGTTTCTTTATTTTATTTATTTATTTATTTATTTTTTGAGGTACTGGGGATTAAACTCAGAGGCATTCTACCTCCAAACTATACCCCCAGCCCCATTTTTTTATTCTTATTATTTTTATTTTATTCTTATTTTTATTTTTATTTTTTATTTTTATTTTTATTTTGAAACAGGGTCTCACTAAGTTGCGGAGTGCCTCACTAGGTAGCTGACGCTGGCCATGAACCCGCCTCCTCCAATCTCAGCCTCCCAAATGCTGGGATTACTAGTGAGCACCACCACGCCCACTGGTTTCTTTAAATCACAGTCCAAAGAGGTACTACAATTTATTTTAAATGCCATTTTGCACTTTAAAAGTAAAATTTACTTGTTAACAATTGTAGGTGTGCAAAAAATTAGGAAAAGTTATACAAATGTTTCCATATATGCCATACTCAATTTAACATATTATTAATATATCTACATTACTATGGTACATCTGTTACAATTAATAAACCAATATTGATGTATTATCAGTAGTAAAGTCTACAGTTATCCATATTTCCTCAGACTTTTTCAGGACCCCATCCAAAAGAAAGATGGACATCCAGATCCATGAAGCTCAAAAGTTCCTAAATAGACTCAACTCAAAGAGATTCCTTCCTAAGGTACATTGTAATCAAACTGTCAAAAGGCAAAGACAGAATAAATTAAAAAGCAGCAAGAAAAAGGTGTCGTGTCACATATAGGGGAATCTTTATCAGACTATCTACTATGTTGTAGATTTCTCAACAGAAACATTACAGAGCAAGAGAGGCTAGAATGATATAATAAAAAAAAAATGCTTCATATTCTTGCAGGTTAGTATCTACCAAACTTATTTGGAATATTTTTGTATGGAAAAATTGTCACTTCTCTTTCACATATGTATTTATTCAATTATAAATCAGCACAGATTTATAATTTGCTTTATGCATTGTATTACAATCCAATATACTGCTGTTTTGTTTTATTTATTATTTATTTATTTATTTATATATATATATATTTTTTTTTTTTTTTTGCAGTACTGGGGATTGAACCCAGGGGCATTCTACCTCTGAGCTACACTCCCAGCCCTATATTTTATTATTTATTTTGAAACAGGGTCTCACTAAGTTGTGGAGGACCTCACTAAGTAGCTGAGGCTGGCCACAAACCTGGATCCTCTGGTCTCAGCCTCCCAAGTACTGGGATTAAAGGTCTATGCCCCCACACTTGGCTTCAATATACTATTTTATATAGATAATCCAACACTCTTATTTTGTTACCCAAAGTGGCCCAGCTACAGCCTGTGGGGACTCTTTTTGTAGGTTTCTGTGTCACATTAACATGCCCTTATCGTTGTATCTTGTGGTATTTTTTTTAGCACTTTCTCATTTTATCACAAGACAGGATGTTCCGTTTTCATTTTGCATACTTCTTTTCATAGTCCTAAAACAATTCATTTATTCAAGTATTCCTGGTTCCTTTATTGAGAAGTATTAATAGAACCCAAAATCTGAGCCAGATATGGTGGCACATGCCTGTAATCCCAGTACTTGGGAGGCTGAGACAGAAGAATCACAGGTTTAAGGCCAGTCTCAGCAACTTAGCAAGACTCTCACCAACTTACTGAGATCCTGTTTCATAAAACAAACAAATAAGTAAGTAATAGCACAAAAAAAAAGAAATAAATCAAAATCTGGGCACAAGGTGTTCTCATTACTACTGAGTTATTATTTCTTTTAGGCATTATTTACTAACAGAATATATACTCTTATATATACATATACTATTATGTATACATATATATGTATATATATAATATGCATACATATTCTGTTATATATACGTATTATGTATATATGTCCTGGTTGTATATACCATGTACATTCATGTTCTAAATATATTTATATGGAACCATCTATACCTATATTAAGCTAAACCTGTTTATTTTTATCTCTAACTTTAATTTTTGTCCCATGAATGATTCTGAACACTTACCCTTGCTTATCTATACATAATATAGCAGTGAGAAACCTGATTCACTCTCTTTCATCTATTTATTTAATTTTTCAACCAAATATATATATAGTATATATGTATAGTACAGTGTCCAATTTGTTAACCCATGTCCCTAAGGAACTGGAATATAGTATGTATGCATAGTTTCTTTTGTTTTGTTTTCACTTACTCCACTCTTTTCCAAAATTACTTAGGTCAGCATCTCTTTCTACAAACCATTCTGTTAGCTGATATATATTTATATTTATATTTTAATACAGTTATACTTTTTGTCACATACTGCATTTCACCATGGGATTTTTCCAACTTCCTAAATGATTTTTAAGAATTTGCATGTGTTAAGGTTTACTCTTTGTGCTATAAAGTCTAATGAGTTTTGAAAAATGCATACTGTCATACATCCACAATTACAGTATACAAAATAGTTTAACTGTCCTAAAAAATATCCTTTGTGTTTCTCCTACTCAGCTTTTCTTCCCCCATTCAAGTTTCTAGCAATTCCTGATCTTTTTACTGTCTTCATAATTTTACCTTTTCTGGTATGTCTTATAATTAGAGCTATAAAGTATATAACCTTTCTATACAGCCTTTTAAAACTTAGAAACATCTAAGATTTATCCAAGGATTTTATGGCTTGATTATTTTTTGATTTTTATCACTAAACAATATTCTTTTGTATGGATACACCAGAGTTTGTTTATGGCTTCAGTTATTTAGGAATATCTTGGTCGTTTTCAGTTTGGGGCAATTATGAATAAAGCTGATATAAACATTGCAGGCAGGTTTATGTATGTACATAAGTTTTCAAAATAGTTAGGTAAATATGAGGAGCACAATCACTGCATTGTATGCTAAAATGTTATTTAGTTTTGTAAAAAAGTGACAAACTGTCTTCCAAAATGGATGTAATATTTTAATTCCTCCAATTAAGTGAAATACATGAGATCCAGAAGGGCACATACTGTGTGATCTCACATTTGGAATCTACAAAAGTTAAACTCATAAAAGTAGAGAGTAGCGTGGCAGATACAAGAGGCTAGGGTAAGGTCGGAAAGATTTTAGTTAAAGGATGGAAATTTTCAATTAGGAGGAATAAGTCCAAGACATTCATGGTACAAGATGGTAAATACAGTTAATACTGTATTGTAATCTTTAAAATTGCTAAGAATAGTTTTTAAGTGTTTCTCCACAAAAAATGGTAAACATGTAAGGCAATGAACATGTTAATTAACTTGATATACCTATTTTACCTTTATTAACTTAATATGCCCATTATATCTTGTACCTCATATTTCAAAATATCACATTTTATAAAATACATTATATACAATATATGCTATATTATATATATGTATTATATATATATATTTGTTTGTTGAAGGAAGGAAAGAAGGAAGGAAGGAAGGAAGGAAGGAAGGAAGGAAGGAAGGAAGGAAGGAAGGGACATTAGTTCCTCTTGGAAAATACCAGTCATTGATATTTTCCCTCTGAATTTTCTTGTACAGTCTATGTCCCTATTCTCACTTCTTCTTTCACTGAAGTCAATATGTTAAATAAACTGGATATTTGCTTTCTAGAGTTGTGTACTGATTTCTTCTTACATTTCTCTGTTCTACATATTGCTTGGAACTGAAAGTTAGATCCATAAGCATGATCAGATTTTATATTCAATTTTTTTTCCAAAAAAATGTCAGAGCTTAGTATGTTTACCTATTGCACAGTTTCAGCATATTGCCCATTCAATAGGTATAACACATAATTTCCGTTTTATTCTCTTTTTTTGACCTTAAGCCTGATAAGTAGGTTAGTATGGTCAATCTGATAAGGACCATTACAAATCAGATTATCCTCTAATAAATTTAGCATCCATTGTCTAGATCTGTTAATAGAGCTTGTGTGTGTGTGTGTGTGTGTGTGTGTGTGTGTGTGTATGTGTGTGTGTGTGTGTGTGTGTGTGTGTGTGTGTGTGTGTATTACTGGTGATTGAACTCAGGGGAATTCTATGTCTGAGCTATACCACCCCCAGCCATATTTTATTTATTTTTATTTTTTGCTTTGAATAAACCTTGCTGAAAGTCTTGATAAGTTGCTGAGGCTGTTCTTGAACCTGTGATCCTCCTGTCTGCCTCCCAAATACTGGAATCACAGGTGTGTCTATTATGCCCAACTGTCTCTCACTTTTAACCAATGGGAATGACTCTGTCTTTTGTATTATTTCCTCATTTTCCTTATAATTTCTCCAGTTAATGCTTGCTATTACAAAGCAATAGCTTTGCTGACAAGCATTAATTTTTAAATCAAAAATCTTTTTTTTTTCAAACTATAGGCCTTTCTTAGACTCAGATGACTCCCTGGATATACCCTTCATCACAAAGTAATTCAATTCCTTCCACCAATTTCACTTGCTCTATATTATTAAAATAATCATCATTTTATGCCTTTACTTTATCTCCTCTTGACCACATTTATGCCTGACATACACTATATACACTCTGTCTCACATGGTAAGTCAGAACCTGAAGTTCTTCAATCATCCTCTTTTCTAAACTGTCTTTGATTTATTCTTTGACATCTTTTGGGAAATATGTTATCCAAAACCTAAAGCCATATTTCAAGTGGACACTGAAAACTGACATCTATCCCAAATGGTTATTATAAAGATTAAAGAAAATCATGTATACAGAACCTTACAATTTTTTAAACTCATAATAAATGCTTAAAAATACATATTCAAAACTCTAGCAATTTTAAACATTACTGGTATAAAAATCTAGTTTTTCTTGAGGTTGGTTGATGCTGACTTGTACTTCTGTTGTAGAAAATTTAGAAAAGTCATCATAAAAACAAATGTAAAGATCACCTTTAATCCTAACATACAATAATAATTGTTATAATTTTAACATCCTCTTTCACATTTTTGCATATTTCATACACAGTTGAACACATGAGATACATACATTTTTGCATTTTTCTTTTTTACTTACTATATTTAAAATCTTATGTCTTTTAACTATTTGGTGAATGTCATGCTTTAATGCTAGATCTTACATGCAATATATTTTGATACAATTCTTTCTTAAAGCAATTCTTCAAGTCTGCCATCCTATTTCATATTATCCCCTACAGAAACCCTAACCCACCAATATAACTCATATCCTTTCATAGGGAAAAAATTCTTTCCTCTCTTTTGCATTAAAAAGAAAACAAAAGTAATGAAATTCTCAAAGCAACCTTTATTATAAATCAAATAGACCCTAAAATATGGGAATATCTTTGTAAATATATTTCTTTTAAAAAAAAAATGAGAGAAAAGAAAATATTACAGTGTGTCTTATAACAAAAATACATCATCTATATTTGAATTAAAGCCCAGTTCTAAATTCTTTGTCTTAATTTTAGCCACTAGATAACATTATTTTCAAATTTAATCACCTTCCTACTTCTCCTTTGAAAAAAATTAGTAAGGAAAAAAATGGCCATTCTGTTTTAGTCTCATTGGCATGCATTAATGTGTTTTGTTTTTCATTCTTCCAAACTAATGAAAGTTTTCTGCAACAAAGTTGTCTCTTGAAACCTCAAATGAGTTATTAAAATTTAGCTTCACTCTAAACCCAAATGGATCAGAATAGCCTATTCTTCCCCAAACCAGATACTTTGCTGTTGACTTTTTTTTTTTACTTTTTGAGATCTTAAGTAGTTCCAAACCACAAGACATTACTCTTTTTTCAGAAATTTTGAATTGATGTAAATTTCACTAGAGACCATTACATACAATAAAATAAAAACATATTATAATCACTTCTTTTCCACAGTCTATTAATTTGGTAATCCTATCAAAAAAGCTATTAAATTCCATCTGCCACATACATTTGTTTCTTATAAACCAATTCTATTTATTGTTCATGATTTTGTTACCTCTGAGAGGTTTTTTACAGGTTTTTCTTTTTAATAGTTTTCCCATTACAGAAGGATTTAAGTTACATTCACTGAGCCATAATTGCCATGATAGAAGTTCTTTTTATCCTGAAAAATTGATACAATGTTGGCATTCAATCCTGTCATTTCCCATTCTCAGTAAATTTTCATAAATAACCATCAGCAGTGGTTCAGTGGGCTTTTCAACAAAATCCATTAACACCTTAGATGGTAGATCATTCAAACCTTGCATGCTTATTTTGCCCAAGTGTACATTTACCTGTTTTTAATCAACAGCTATTTTTGAAAATATTATGTTAAATTGAAATCCTAGAGTGAAAATAATGATTTTGTGTAAAGCAATTTCTTTGCGCAACATATAATTCTTGTATTCACACTGTACAATGAGAATGGAAATATCTTAGAAGGTACACATGTGGATTGGCAATAGACCATGTGAGATCTGTGTTCAGAGAGTCCCTCTTCTGTACTTTGAGTGTTCCAAATTATACCTTTCCTTCTTGGTTGTGTGAGAGACATCCACTTTATATCCTAGGACATATTGTACAATGTCTAAATGTGAAGATGAATCCCATTTACCTAAATGCATGATATACATTGTAGTAAGTTGAATAGTGTCCCCCTGCAAAGTTATACCAATGTCCCAAACCAATGAATATGTTCTTGTTTGGAAAAAGAATTTTTGCAGATGTTGGTAAGTTAAAGATCATGAGATGAGATCATCCTGATATCGATGTCTTTATAAGAGAAAGATGAAGGGAGACTTCCACACAGAGTGGAAGAATGTGCAGAGGGAGACAGAGACTGGGTTATGCTGCTACAAGTCAAGGAACTGGTAACTGAAGAATGCAAAAGCTAGGAGAGTTGGAATCGATCCTCCCATGGAGCCTCTAGAAGGAACCAGTCTATCTTGATCCTGGGCTTCTGGCCTACACAATTGGGAGAATTTTCATTGTTTTTAAGCTACTCAGTTTGTGATATTTGTTACAGTGGTCATAGAAAACTAATACAAACACTTTGAGGAGACATGTAAAGCTGTGGTCAATAATATTTAAATATGTAAATCCTCCATTTTGCATCCTTTTGTGTTCAGGAAGAAGAAAGATGTGAAATTATATTTTAATTAGAACTTTTATGAAGCTGTGATGTATGTGATGATACCTTTTAATTATGTTTTAGAGTCATAGTCTTATAGAAACAATCCAGTAAAGTTACCCAGTAAGTTGGAAAGATAGCTCTTTTCCTTGTACTGCCTAACATTATCACTACTCAGAGTTAACTACTTTAACCATATAGATTAGTGAGAGATTTATTCATTTAGCTAGTTTTATCTTCATTAGATATTGGCATAATCTTGATTACTAGGCCATACACTTTGATAAAGATTGGCTACAAATGAAGAAAATACTAGTAAAACTTTAAAAGTAATGTGATGGGGGAGAAAATGAAGACCTCAATTGAACATAATTGCCCTATGAAGAAACTAAAATATTCATAGGTCATGAGTTACACATGTTTTACTGCAAAGTCATACAGCAATTCATCCAAAACTCTTCTTCTAAGTCTTTAAAGCATGGTGACTATAATCCCTTCTAAGATCTGCCCTTGATTTATCAGTTCACTTAGAGCAGTATGGCAGATAAAGTCATCTAACTGACTTCAAAGTCAAGATAATTCCTCTGAGAAAACTCTTCTTATTTTCACTTACAGGTGAAGAATCTTAGATACCATATTCAAACTAATGTTTGTTACATATCAAATAAAACAACAGGACAGTACTCAGAGACAATAAGGGCACAGAGAAATAGACATTTCCAACAGAGCATGAGGGAGGTGGACTGGAGCTGCAGAGCCACAGGGGAGACCACAGAGCTTGCCTCACATGATCCACAATGAAGAGGGAACTGCTAGGGGAAAGACATAATGCTGCCATTCAAAGAGCTAAGAGAAAAAGATAGAAAGGGATGCCCAATTAAAGTTAAAAACAGCCTGGGATGGTGCCACATGCCTGTAATCCCAGACAGGAGGACCACAGTTTCGAGGACAGCCTCAGGAACTTAGTGAGAACATGTTTCCAAAGGAAAAATAAAATAGAGTGGAAGGTGTAGCACAGAGGTAAAAATGTCTCTAGTTTCAATCCCCAGCACCACACAAAAAAGGTGCAAGCATAAATTTATTAATGGTAGTATGTCACCATGAAACATCAATATAAAAAAAAGAAGATATAGAAAAATATGATAAAATGTTCTAACCTAAAATAATAGTTCTGTGAATTCAATAAAATCTCTGTAATATACATATATATAATTATAATATTCATACGTGGTGTGTGTGTGTGTGTGTGTGTGTGTGTGTGTGTGTATGTGTGTGTGTCTCCAGGGCCCTAGAGTATGACTTTGTTTATTATTTTGTTTTACAAAGTCTTCAGAAGCCCACATTCCTCTGGCATTTCACTCCATGATTATACAGGGATACAAATTGCATTTAAATCAAGTATAATTGATTTGATATAAGCCATTTTGCTATAAAACTGTTTCTCTCTTCAATTCTTCAATCTTTGTGGCTTAGGCAAAGAGTGTTTAGTTATGACTCCAAACATATATTTTATTCTACTAAATACTGATAAATTGCACTTAAAAATACTGACAGAACCAAGTGCTGGAATTCTCATATGTTAGGAATCAGGTCTTCAGGAAAACAGTTTTCTAATTTCCTACAGATTATACATTTACACTGTAGTCCCAGCAAACATAATCCCAGGTATTTAACTTTCAAAAATGAAAACTTATTTTCAAATGTATGTGGAATGTCTGCAGAAATGTTTATAGTCATTCTATTCATAATTGTTCAAAATGGGAAACTGGAAATAAACCAAACTCCCTTCAATGGGTGAATGGGTAAGGGAACTATGATATACTCAGACATCAGAATACCACTCCAAAATACAAATTAATTCACTGTTGATACTGCATCATTTTGGATAAATCTCAAAATGTTAAGTTCTGTGAGAGAAGTAGTGTGCCTGATGTGTCTGATTCCTCTTAGATGACATTCTTGAAAAGATAAACTATAGTAATCATCAGATCAGTGGTTGCAGCAATAGCATGAGGGAATTATTTGGAGTAAAATTCTCCTTTTTTCCTGCTTTTGGTAGTGTTTGTTCAAAACTATGCATTCTAAACTTCCTAAAAGTGTACACTGATACAAACTAAATTTGCTCTGTATTAATTCAAGAATAACTAAACTGTCTCAGTCAACATTCTCACTGATATAATCCCAAATGACTGACTGCACAATTTAGAGGAAGCAAGATTTATTTGCTAATAATTTTCTGGAGATTCTAGGTGCAATCCATGTGAGGCCTGGGTCCAAAGCTCGGGGCATGGCAGCAGGAAATGAACAGAGAGAGAGAGAGAGAGAACACACAAAGCTCCACTCTCACCTCATGGAGGTCGGAGGCGAGAGAGAAAGCAAGCAAGGGGATTCAAAGACACAAGCACAATCCTTAAGGCCACGACCCCAGGGAACCACTTTCTCTAGCCACACCTCATAGGCCTAGGTTACTAGGTTTATCTACTGATGAGATTTCCACCCTCATGACAATGGTATCAACTCTGATCTTTTCAGGGGATATTTGATATCAGACCATGACATAACAACAGAACAAAAATAACAAATATGCATGTTAACTTTCTGGAAAGATATGCAAAAATATCAACTCATTAAACTGGGTTCATTTATTTAGGGGGATGGGATGAAGTTTAATTTTTTTTATTGTACCTACTTTTAAATTGTATACATTAACATATATGTTTAATAAGTTCAATAAAAATAAAATTGAAGATGTGATCATATTTGTGATTGGGTTAAAACATAAAGTAAGAATTAAAAGTTCTTGCAGACATTTACAAAATGATTGCTTCTAATACTCAGAGTTCAATTTCCCAGTCTCTTCTCTTACTCCAGCCCAAACTCAAGTTCTTATCACCCAAAAAGGCAAGAGAAAAGATGTAGCCTGAGCAAAATGCCCTGAAGCCGGGTGTGCTCATAGACAAATGTAAAATGGTTGCCCTTGGTTAGCTAAGGTCAAGTTAAGAGCTCTGGAAGCATTTGTGAAACAAGAAAATCAATAGTTGTGTGTATTTAGTGTCTCCTTTGCTAGCAAAGTCACAGAAGAAAAACAATATGTCTTCCTATATAGTGTTTCACAGCCAAGAAATAAATCCACTCAAATGATCTAAGTTACAAGTATACATTATTTGAGAATTGGCAATTTAATATTAGCTGAGAAATCATTTCATTTGATCTAAAAACTGTAGAGAAGGATGTAATAAAATGGTACTGAGTGTATACTATTTTGACATGTATATTTTGCATGAGGGACTGATGAGTTTTTTTACTTCTTCCCTGTGGCATAAATTAAATGTACTATTTCAGATATAGGAGTCAGATGTCTTTTATTCATGATTCAACCATGTTGAAAATTTAAGTGTCAGCAAGTTTTTTATTTATTTAACTGCCTTTTTTTCAATTTTGTAATAACAATGAATTTCTAGTGAACCCTCATATTCAAGTTAAATGTCTATGTACATTCACTCTAGGGCTTTTTCTTTCTTTCTTTCTTCCTGGCATTGGGGATAGAACTCAGGGGCATTCTACCTCTGAAACACACCACAAGTCCTATTTTATGTTTTATTTTGAAACAGGGTTTCATTAAATTAGGAAAGTCTAAGTTTCTGAGGCTGACCATCAACCTATAATTCTCTTGTGTTAGCCTCCAAAGTACTGGGTTATAAGCATGCTCCACCATGTCTGGCTTATCTTTTTTATTTTGAAATAGGGTCTTGCTAAATTGTTGAAGCTAGTCTCAAACCTGTAAACCTTTTGTCTCAGCCTCCCAAGTACTGAGATTATAGGCATGCATCACTATGTTTGGCTCAGGATTTACTTTTTTACATGCAAATATAGGCTTAAATTATTTCTGCAAATAAGTATAATGTACAAACTCTTGTATAGTCTCTCTCCACAATAGAACAATAGAATTCATTTAGTATGTCTTTTACATTCTAACCCTTGTTGCCTTCATGCAGGAACTCACCCTTTTCTAATAAAAACTCCTTAATGGATATTTCTAATCTCTTCTTTCTCAACTCCAGTATAACTTATATTTAAGTGACAGCTTTTTCTTCTTTTCTTAAAATTATGTCATTAGTGCCTTGCAATTATACATTATAGTGAGGTTAGATCTGGTAAAAAATATGTATTTACACAACTCTTGGTTTATTTCCATTCACATCCCAATAACAAAATTCTACTAACACTATTCTTCCCTCAAAATTAATTAGTATTCCCTTATTAATTCCAATCAATCATGAACACCAAAGCATAATAATATCCAAAGCCTTCTGTAGTCCTGGTCATGACTGTCCCATACATAGATAGACCTAAATCTGACCATGCTTGTCTCTATCATTTCTGGAGTTACTTGGTGGACTTCATTATGTTGCTACTATATTGTAAAGTTCTTTCCCTTCCAATTTAATCACGATATATTTAGATTCCTCCATTTTTTATGACAGATTTTAAATTAATATTTTTCTCTGAAACCATTGATTATTTGACAGACAAGGTGATATTTTAGGTTTTGAAACTCCCATAAATCTTACCATCTAGGTTTATGGTAACCACTGCTCAAATACTGCACCAAATCTAATTCTTGCCTATTTTCTACCTCCCCTAGCAATTACAAAAGGAGCTGTCTCCTTCCTAGAATCAAAAGAGTGCTGAGTCCATACAAATACAGAAAGTATTCAATAATTGACTGAAGAATAGCATATGGAATCAGATTTATGGCTTATATTACTTCTTTCCTAACACCTAGATGCTTCAGTAAGATAATAATACATTTAACAAATTTTCTCCCATACACACAGACATTTAAAGTACAGTTATGTCAGGGAGGGACAATGATTGAGTTCCTCATATTTCATATTTATAAAATTCCTGTCAGTTGACAAAAAACGAAGGTCTGCAATGGGGAGCTTCCTCAGGAATATTAAAGGGATCAAGTTTGAGAGTGGAGACCAGGCTCTCAGGACAAAGTCTCTTAATTTTAATACTAAATGATCATTTTGATGAGCCATTATAAACAAAGATGCTATAAACTGTGTAAAGAGCATTTGTGAGGGGTAGACTCTTAATCCATGAAGGAAGGTAATAAGAGAGGTATGCTGTAAATTCTATGGATGGTCCATTAAGGAATCATTACAGCGAAAATGGTCATTGAGCCCTTCAAACAAAATGTCCTTCCCCAGAGATATTAGGGAAATAGAAACTTAAAGAGAGTTACTGTTTACTACATTTAAACTGTATGCTTATATGCATTATCTTATTTGGTCTTCATTTTAAACATAAAAGGTAGATATTACTACACCCCCTGTATAGAGACAGTGATGTTGATATACTTTTGAAAGCACACACTGATGAAAAGAATGTATCAATTTGAAGCAACTATTGTCCAATACAAATCCTGTGCACATTTCAGCACACCATATTGCTCTATGAGACGTTATTCTCTAGAATGATTTACTTTAGGAATAGCCAGGTTTGGGCACATTATTGTTTCCGATTCCTATTCATAGGCCAGACATTAGTAGCTGATCACAGTACTCTTTGAGCCCCGATTCTGCATCAGCATCCTTCTCATCATAATGATCCAAGAGGTCACTAGAAATCATAGTTCTTCATCAGATTTGAAACAGAAATTCTTACCACCAGTGAATTTTGTAGCAGCAATAAAATGAGCAGGTGATTTTGGGGATCCTTTCTAGTGAGAGGCTGTGTGAACAGTAACAACAAGCCAAGGCATGGTGGTGCATGCTTGTAATCCCAGTGTTTGGGAGGCTGAGACCAGAGGATCTGCGTTCATGGCCAGCCTCAGCTACTTAGTGAGGTACTCCACAACTAAGTGAAACCCTGTTTCCAAATAAAGAATAAAAAAAATAGGTCTAGGGATGCAGTTTGGAGGTAGAATGCCCCTGGGTTCAATCCCCAGTACCACAAAAAAAAAAAAAAAAAAAAAAAAAAGAGTAACAACAAGCAGGGTGTGATGGCTCACACCTATAATCACAGCACTTGGGAGGCTGAGACAGGAGTACCGCAGGTTTGAGGTCAGCCTCAGCAACTTACACCCTCTTTCAAAATGAAAAGATAAAATGAGGCTAGGGGTATAGTTCAGAGGTGAATGTCCCAGGACTCAATTCCTAGTATAAATAAATAAATAAATAAATAAATAAATAAATAAATAAATAAATAAATAAATAGTAATAACAGAAGCCATAGCTCATGTTAGAGTATGTACTTATCATGTGCCAGGTTCTGAGTTCAGTTCCCAGCATCAAAACCAAACAAAAACAAACCAAAGCCAATTAACTAAGCAAGCAAACAAGCATTCAAACTCATTTATTCCTAAATAGCAACATTTTTTTTCTATATTGACATCTAGAGAAAAATAACATGGAGGAAAAGTTTGGCTTTTATTTTATATACACTCTAACTTCTCAACTACATGGTACCAAATGCATTACAAGAACTCACAATAATGATCACTGTCAATTATTCAACACACACGAAGTGCTGAGCACCGAACCAGACTTTTAAAATACATCATCCCTCATAAAGCTAAGTAAGTCTGGTCGCAATATTCACCAATCCCTGATTTGCATATATATCATCATGGCTAATTTGACAGACTCCTCTGAGTACAAGTGTTTTCTCTCTCCCCAGCTTTTTTTTTTTTTCCTGTGCATTTTTTTTTTCTAGATCTGCATATCTGGTCAACTCTCTATGTCATTCATCCTACACTCTCATATATATATACTCTTCAGGTTCATTTATAAAGTATCAAACAAACAAAAACTAAAACAACAACAAAAGAATAGGTACTTGTATCAGCTAGGGGGCCACTCCAGAACAGACAAGTATCTCATAAATACAGAATATATGGTGACTAAATATTGGCCCCATTAGTTGACTAATCTATCTTCCCCTTTTCTTTTCCTTGGAGTATTAATCAGATTTATCAAATCACGTTATACAAAGTATTTCACTGGATTCCTTGTTCTCTTAGAATATCAAAATGCGCAATTTTTTTGGTTTAGTGTTAGCCTAATTTTTCTTGGCTTAGTATCAGCCTATTTTTATCTTATTTTCACCATTCTTTCCATTGCACATACTGGTCATATGTACTTAGTTAATCCCCATTGGCAACTGTTTTTCCTTCTCATTCTCTCTGCCTGGAATGCTGTTTCCACATTACTTCTCAAGAATGGTCATTCTTCCACTTTAGGTCTCAGCTCACATGACACCAATGCACTCTCTGTCAGTTATTCTGTACCTCATCACTTTGCTTGTTGCTTTCAGAAACTATATCACCACTCATATATTTAAGTCATTAACTTGCCTATTGGATTTCTTTCATAAAACTCACTTACTGTATATTTCTTACAATAGAACTATCTTTCTTCCTGTCATCACATCATTAAATATTTATTGAGCAACTATTTTGTGTCATTTTCCCAAGCATTGAATATACAGGAGTGAACACAATGTTGTTGCTCTGTCACATTTATGTGCAAGAAGGGAGAAGAGATAAAGAGAAAAATCAAATACAATCAATTCTCATTATTTATGGTAATTATGTTCTAAAACTCACCATAAACACTGAATTAGTGAATATGGAACCATTGCTTCTAGGGCAAATATAGATTATGTTCCAAAAGCCTCTGGTCAAAACATTTCATCAAGAAATCATTAAATAACCTTGTTTTAAAGAATGCTTCTATTTAAGGACACTTTGTCTAAGATATATTATTGATCTATTAATATTGATCCCATGTTCTATATCCCTTTAGCTCATGCTAGACAAAAACTTATCTAATATATATATATATATTATATAATATAGAGAATATATATATATATATATATATATATATATTCTCTATAAAGCATTTTATAGTTCTCCTGCATTTAGGAACTCTAAACAGCACTTAAGCACCATGATTGGGGACCCTTTGTAGCAATGAAATCACCAACAAAAGCACACACACAACATACATACATTATGGAGACACTTGCAAAAAGGACATTTGTTTGCAATGTAAGAGTCAAAATAAATTCTCAGCTGGAAATGTACATTTTAGGTGACTTACTCAAATTTTCACCACTCTGTACTTGTCTGTAAATGACCAATAAAATGCCATACATATTGGTTTGGGGGTTACAAATAAACTTTAGCAAGTAGGAGAATTCACAAATATTAAATCCCTACATACTGAGAATCACCTATAATGACAGGTGTTCAGAAGTGTGAGACAGCCTAAGAAAAAAGACTTGAAAGCAAAACAAGGAAGGTGGCTTGTCAGGAAAGTCCACTCTGGAAAAGTGAAATGTAGAGAGTTAAGCAAAATAGAAGATAGAGTTATTCAGGAGTTTGTGAGGAAGAGCAGGCAGAGCAAAGTGAAGACCAGTGTTAAGAGCTGAATATAGAATGTCCTCTGGAAAAGCTCATGCTCAGAGGTAAGATAGTTGAATCATAGATGTAATCATCCATGGGTAAATCCACTGAAGGATTGATCATTTGAATGGATGGATTGGGCGGTAACTTAAGCAGATGGGACATAGCAGGTCACTGGGGGTGTAGCTATAGGGACTCTATCTGTCCTAGATATTTCTCTCTTCTCTCTTCTCTCTTCTCTCTTCTCTCTCTTCTCTCTTCTCCCTTCTCCCTTCCTCTCTCTCTCTCTCTCTCTCTCTCTCTCTCTCTCTCTCTCTCTTTCTCTCTCTCTCTCCTTCCAGACACCATGACATGAACTCAGCTTCCCTCCACCACACTGCTCTACTGTCACGATGTCTTCATCTTAGAGACAGTTGACCATAGACTAAGACTTTGAAACCTCCGAAACCATGAGCCCAAGTAAGTCTTTCCTCCTCTGAATTGTTCTTTTTTTTTTGATATTTTGGTTACAGTGACGGAAAAGTGGACTAAAACAATGAGATACAAAATCTGGGGTGGGGGGGATTTTCTTGGAGTGGAAGGAGGTGGAAAGAACAGTATGAGATGATACTGTAGAGCTGGGATGGGGTAGGAAGACTAGGCAGAGCCTTGGACTTCAATCTTGGAGCCTTAATTTTTACCTCACATGGGACAGAAAATCATTGCAGTCTTTTGGGAAGAGGATTACCAAAGCCTAACATTTATACAAAGGACTTTCGAGATGTTCTATGGAAAAGTAGAAATGCAAGGGACAATACTGGAAACTAAGAGACTAGTTGAGGGTGATTATGCTATTCTAGTTAAGAAAACTTGATGGCTTAGTGTAGGGTTACAGTAAAGAAAATAGTTAGAAGTCATGGAATTGGGAATATATTTCAGAGTTATCATTAATAGAATTTGTTTTAGGTTGGCTATGGTTAAGTGCATAAGATAGACAGATAGATAGATTTATATAGAAATAGATGGGGAGAGAGAGAGATTATGGATGATTCAGCATAGTGAGTAGAAGAATGACTTTAGCATTTTGTGAAATGTAAAAGGGAAAAAACAATAACAGATTGCCAGGGTAATGGGTGATGAAGGAGAACAAGAATGGATGGACAGTTAACCTGAGGTGCCAAATCATCATCCTGTGAAAATGCCAGTCAGGAATTGGATATATAAATCCAAAATTCAAGCAACAGATGCACACTAAAGGTAATTTGAGAGTTCACAGTTTACCTTTCATAGTAAGCCCTGAGACTGATGTTATTGACTAGGAAGTAACTAACAGGCAAGGTGTGAAGACATTTGAGAACAATGAAATATAAATTCCAAGAAGGCCAGAATTGTATCTGCCTTATGAATCCTGGGTAAACATAGTATAAGTATCATTTTCAGTGTGTACACAATAATATCCTCAGTAAACAATACTTAGTTCTCTTTTTTAAATATTTTTATTGGTGCATTATAATCATACATTTTTATGAGGTACAAGCTGTAGCAGCATACATGCACACTTCACTCACTTATCCCTTCCCCTTTAGTTTGTGGTAATGTTTGCTTGTCAGGTGGGTTTCTTGCAGGCAGCATGGATTCTGGGTTTGGATCCAATTTTCCCCGTTATATCTTTTTATGGGGGAGTTGAGACCACTTATATTTAATGTGATTATTGAGAGATTATTTTTAATTCCTAAAATTTTGCATTTTATCTGCTGTTTGAAGTTGTGTTTGTTCTTCTTTGCTTAGTTGTTTGCTTTCTGGAAATTATTGTTTCTCTGGTTCTGATGATTACTTGTTAGTTCTTCTTTATATTTAATCTCTTTGAATATTTTCTCTAGTGCTGGTTTGGATAAAAATTCTTTCAGCTTCTGTTTGTCATGGAAAATTTTTATTTCACTATAGATTTTAAGAGATAATTTTGCTGGATAGAAAAATCTTGGCTGCAGGTTGTTTTCTTTTAGAGTTTAGAATATGTTGCTCCAAGACCTCCTGTCTTTCATGACTTGGTTTGGGAGATCTGTAGTTATTCTATTTGATTTGCCTTTAAATGTCACTTGGTCTTTTACTTTTGTCACCTGTAAGATTCTCTCCTTGGCCTCTACATAAGTCAGTTTGATTATTATGTGGCGTGGTGAACCTTTTCTTTGATCTTGTCTAAAGGGGCTTCTGTGTTTCCTGTAGCTGTATATGACCTCTTTTCCTATGTTTCGATAATTTTATGATACTACTTCTTTGAAAAGATGATTGATTCATTTATTTCCAACTTCTATTCCCTCTTCTATGCCTATTATTCTTATGTTAGCTCTTTTAAAATTGACCCAGATCTTGTCAATATCCAATTCATGTTGTTGAATTATTTTTTTCTGAATTATATATATGCATTCATTTTTGATTGGTCATCTTCTAAGAGTGAGATTCTATTTTCCATGTGGTCTAATTTACTGTTCATAGTTTATATTGATGCCTTCACTTCGATTATTGAATTTTTAACATCCTTCACTTTCTTCAAGACATTTTTTTTATTCTTGTTCGGGGTGTCAGATTCTTTGTTTATTTGTCCCTTTGTTTCTTTCAAGTTCTCTCTGAATTCTTTTCAGAAATCCTGTATCATTTCTAGTATTAAAGATATTAATTGTTGTCATGGTAATCTCGGCAATTGTGTGTTGGTGGGTTCTGTTCTCTTGTGGGGTTATGGAAACTCATTGTTTCTTTGCTATTCTTCCTTCCCATGATTTCCAGTTTCTTAAGTTTATATCTTTGCTACTTTTGCTAGCTTTCTCTCAATTGATAGGTTCCTTATTCCTATTTTCTCTCTGTGAATAGAATCTTGTACTGAGTTGTGGTTACTCTGGGGCTCCTTCTGCTTGCTGCAATGGTGAAGTTGATGAGTGAGTGTTAGGTAATGGGGTCCAGGGTCCTGTCTGTTGCTTCCATTATGGGGATTCAACCCAGAGGCATGAACAAAACATTTTGTGTCCTATGTGTTTTTGAGCCTCTTTATGAGAGATATTGAGCTATTCCTTCTATCAGCTGTGGTAAGTTTATCCTTGGTGTCTGACTGTCCTTTCTGTAGGTTCATCTCTCTGGTCCAATCTCAGAAGTGAGAATTTAGAGGTATCATCTGGTATATACAAGGGCAAGTTGTGTTGTCTTCAATGGTGAAGGTTGGGTGAGGGCGAAGAAGTCACAGTGATGGGTGCAAGAGTAGGGTAAAGCAGAGGATATGGTAGAGTAGAATGAGAGTTTGAACATGGTTAGGTAATATATGGTAGAGATTCGAGATAGCGAATATGTGGGGGGATGCTAGTAGTCAATGTACAGTGTTTAGGTGTAGTGATATGAAATGGATTTAATATAGGATGAAGAAAAAAGAAAGAAAAGAAAAAAAGTGTTGAAGAGAAGATTATAGATAGGATAGGGGAATAGCTTATAAAAGGGATGGGGAAGAGAGCAGAAAAACAAACAATAAATAATAAAATGACCAACCACCCAATCGAACAAAAATTTAAAACAAAACAGTAAAAAACAAAAACACAACAAGAAAAAAAAATCCTGCAAATATACAAGTACAGAGCAGAGTTGGCCCTTGTAGTCCTGTTGGGTCTGTAAAGATATTTTCAGTTGTTTAATGTCTACACACTATAGTAGTTTTTTTAGCATGTTCCAAGTGATCTTTTTTTTTTCTGCTTTCCCATTGCAAACTGCACAGATATGCAAAGTTTATTTCAAAAAATGGAATACTTTACTGGCTAACTATTAAGCTGCCTATGATACAGCCAAAAATTACAAATAGTTCCACTTACAGAGGCCTCTCTTGAGGATTTTAAAGATCATAACTTGCTGCTTTCTAGTTCTGGATTTCTGGCATAAAAAAAATAAGGTATCTTCGGAATGTATCTTTGGAAGGTATCTTTAACCTATCCATAGGCAATTGATAAAAGAAAAGCATATTTAATTTCACTTAACATCCAAAGAGGCATCACTTTATTTTATTTATTTATTTTTAATTATAATTTTTATTGTAGTAATTCGTGCAATATAGCATACATCTTTTTAAGTACTAGTTGTTAACAACATATTTGCACACAAGTGATCTTATTTGTTCAGTGACCTATAGTTGTGATGTCAGTTTGCAGACCCACTTTTGAGTTTCCTGCAGTGATTATGACCCTGGCCTGATGTCTCTCTCTATCAGTGCAGACACCGAGTGCTGCTGGGGTTCTCCCATTGCAATCTTGAGTCTCTGAGCCCTCCACATGGCCTGTCCCTGTGCCCTGTGCCACTCTCTTTTTATGCAGGTGGTGGTTATCACTGGGGTTGGACCCAGTGTAAGCCCAAGGCTCTGTGCTTTCTGCAGGCCCTGTGCCTGCCCCTCTCTCTCTGCCTATGCAGGTGGTAGGTGTCTAGTGTAATCACAGGACATTCTCCCGAGCCCCTATAATGTCTCTGTGCCATGTATGCTTTGGGCCTCTCCTGTGCTTCTGCTGTTATCTAACCATTACAGGGGTGGGCCACAGAGTCTCAACCTTTGCAAGTCTATCACTTGCCATAGGAGCCCCTTGGCCTAGCTGTTAACTTACAATTGAGCACTGCTCTGGCTCTGGGAGAAGAGGGGAGCTGAGGTGCTGATGCTGCTGCAGATTCGAGCTGGGCATCTGGAGTCTCTGTCCAACTTGTGGTAAGATGCCATCCACTTAGGATGTAGATATCCGTAGCCACTTACTCCACATCTGGTCCGTGGCTTTGTCGGAGGTTTTTAGATGCTGTGTGCTATTTGTCCCGGCACAGTGCTAGCAGGTTAAGATGGAAAGGCTGGCTGCCAGCGCCAGTCCCTGGCAACTTGCTGTACCCTTTGCTCTCCCCTGTTCTGTTTTCTGGGTTTTTTCTGCCTTGGTTCAATGTTCAGTTTTTCTGTTGCTTTGTTCAATTTTCTGCTATTTTGTTTCTTCTGTCAAGAAGTTGCTTTTACAGCAATTGTGTTTCTAGTTTTACAGCACCTGAGTTGAGTTCTTTCTCTCAGTCACCATCTTGCCAATCTCCTGAGTTCTTTCTGAGAATACATTAAAACCTTTATATATATATATAAAAGATGTACCATGGGCCAGGCACAGTGACCCACACTTTGTAATCTCAGTACTTGAGAAGCTGAGACAGGAAGATCACAGGTTCACAGTTAGCCTCAGCAACTTAGCAAGGCCCTCTGAAATTTAGTGAGAACTTATTTCAAAATAAATAAATAAATAAAAAGGGCTGAAGGTATAGCTCAGAGGTAGAATCCTCAGTCAAACACATACACACACACACACACACACACACACACACATGAATATTTTTCTGATATTTAAATAACTTTTAAATATGTTTTCCATATGTCTAAGAAGCCAGAAAGAACATTTTTCAGTTGCTAAACACTCTGAATTAGGTTTGATCTTTTTTTCTTTACTTCATTTTATTTAAGCAGAAATTCTATCTTCTTGGAGCTTGCTTAGCTTTCTTATGACTTTTCAGATTCCTATAGATCTAAACTGATGATTAGGTTAAAAAAGAAAAAGAATTGGTCCCAAAATGTCAATCAAGCAGAGGAAGTTTATTCTCAAGTTTGACTTTCCACACACAATCTGAGACTAAGAGCATTTTGAAATAACAATGATAATTACTGTTGTTGTTACTGATGCTGTGAGCGGGTACAGAGGCAATTTTTAAATGTTAATTTCTATGTTGGCTCATCGGCATTTCATCTTTCTTTTTCAAAGGTTATCGCATCCTCCTAATTGAGCAGCCTTCTCAAGAGAACAAGCCCATGCAATTCATCATTATGCTACTGTCTCAGAGACATCAAAGGAAAAATGTACAACAAGAGGCCACAAAAGGCCCTGTGGCAGGCTTTGCCCCCCTTGTATGAACATGTCAGAGGTCCAGATTTTAAAAAATAAAAGTAGATGTTTCCTTGAAGATTTTGAACCCAAATTGGATTTATAACCTCCTTGTGCTGGTCTGTAAGTTTTTCTGAGCATCTGAGGACTTTACAGCATAATCCTGAGGATTTTGCTTTAGTGGGTACATTTCCATCTTAGATATCCTGACCTCGCTGATTTATTTATCCAAGCCCATTCTTTTTGAAGACAGGTTCCTAGTCAATATCTGAGACTTAGTTCAAAGATTTGCTGGTCTCTGTGCAGATATAGAAGTGCAGGCCCCATTTCGTTTTTAATCAAGTGTGCTTATTGATAAATTATGTGAATTTTGTTCACATATAATCTCTTAAGTGACAACAATATTTTACTTTTCTTCTTTTAAAGCTCATGGCAGAGCACTGCCTAAATTGTTGATCAAATACATCTCTTTCTGGGTATAGTGGTGTATGCCTATAATCTTAGTACTTGGGAGGCTGAAACAGGAGGATGACAAGTTCAAGGCCAGTCTCAGGAACTTAGCAAGACCATGTTTTAAAATAAATCAGGAATAGGGGTTTAGTTCAGAGGCAGAATGCCCCTGAGTTCAATCCACAGTCTCTTTAAAAAATACGTGTATTTTCATATTTAACTATATTCACCAGCTTAAATTTTATATTTCACATTTTTGGTGAAATGTATAAGGATGTCAAAAATAATGGAAAAAAATACATGTATCTTTAAACAGCATACAGGTTGAATATCCCCTTATCAGAAATGCTTGGAACCAGAAATGTTTTATATTTTAGAGATTTTAGAATTTATAATATTTACATACACTTTTTTAGTGGAGTATCCCTAATACAAAAGTCCAAAATCCAAAAGCAGGCTGAGTTTTGTGATTGGAATAAGAGTCAAAGGGAGAGAAGCCTTGTACGTATGCTTGGTACAAACTCTTATTCTCAGACCTCCCTCTACATATTTGAAATCAAAATTCATGGATGAGAGAATCAAGAAATTTTATGTTTCAAAAGTATGCCAAATAATTCTTGAGATCACTAAACGTTAATTTTTCTGACCAAGGGGCACTGAAGAGTGGAAAATGTCACCTTCATCATTTTCCCTTTTGACTTAGAGTCTCATTACAGATTCTTCTTAGTCAAGAACTCTAGGTCCAATGTTTTCTTTCTTTCTTTTTTTTTTTTTTTTGTGGTACTGGGGGATTGAACTCAGGGGCATTCTACTTCCAAGCTACACCCCCAGCCCTATTTTTTATTCTTTATTTTGAAACAGGGTCTCACTAAGTTGCAGAGTGCCTCACTAGGTAGCTGAGGCTGGCCGCGAACCCAGATCCTCCGGTCTTAGCCTCCCAAATGCTGGGATTACAAGCGTGCGCCACCACGCCTGGCTGGTCCAATGTTTTCTTTACAGAAATATGTTTGTTGTCCTTTCATACATTTTTAAATGGATTTTAATTTTATCACATTTCTTATATAGTGAGAGGTGATTCTAAGATTCAGAGAAGTAATCTTTACAGTTCCCTACCAAACCAACATCTACTTATCTTTTGACACTCAAATCAATATCCATTTTTGTAGAATCTTTCCTCTATCCCTCAGCCCTCTTCAGTCTAAATTAGGTGTCCATCCTTCATATTTCTAGAACACTATATTTAGTACCGAGATGTTGTGGTAGAATCATATATTTGCATGTCCGTTTCCTAAACCAAAGTTTCTACAAAATCAGATTTTTGCATTATTTGTCATGCTTTTTCAGCATCTCAACTGTCACTTGGAAAATAAGTTCTCAATAAATGTTGGTTGAAAACAAATGTGCAGGCATGAATAAATGCATGAAAATATGGTTACAAAAGGAACATTGAATTGAGCAAGCCTCAAGCTGCAATTTTAAGAACTAGAGTTTCATTTTTCAGCTGGCATTTAAGGACATAGACAGTCTTACATGGAAAATATTTCCGATTACCTGAGTTGTAGAACCTTGAGAAAATGAAACCCAATAATTATCTTGCCACCACATCTATTTCCCAAAGTAACTGAAGGGAACAGCCAAACCTATTATTCTTTGCTTTGGTTCCAAGGTGACTAATGGTTTCAATGTCTTACCAACAGCAACAACGAACAGCTGTTCTTTGGCTAAATGGGTCTCCGTCTGCCATGCAATGTATATATTTAAAATACAATTAATGAACTAAAAAGTGATAAAGCAATGAACAAAAAGAAAAAAATTAAGAAATAGAGAAGTAATCTTGGAATTATCACTATTCAATGGGCCTTTGTGATCTTGGAATATGATGTCTCACCAAGGAAATGGATAGAGATTTTTTCTATCAAGGTAAAATAGCTGTCATGTTCATCATATACATATATACTGCAGCAGTATATATAACTACATACAGCAAAATTATTCAAGGAAAATAAAGTGTCTGCCCTACATTTTTTGTTTGTTTTCTCATAGCCCAAGGTTAGATTATGTGATGAGAGCTGATTTGCAAGGGACAGCAAGTTCCTCAGCTCATTTCCAATGAGTGGCCTTTGAGTCACCAGCTCAGTCACTAATGAGCGCCAGTCTAGTTGCTTTTCCACAAATCACCAATTAAAGGTAGCCTCTCATTGGTACAGCAGAAGAAAAGGAAACAGTATACTTTCACCAGTATGCTGAAAGTAAGTGTAATGTGGATTGCCTTACTGTGTCCTTTGAATAAACTCATAGGGAAAGGATGTCTTCAAAAAATCAAGATGAAGAGAATAGCCAAAGTTAGCCACCCAGCTAAGGACTGCCTCTTCAGGACTCTAATTTTTTTGTTCTCATTTATATATTTATTCCAGAGCCCAAATGAAACTTTCAATCTGCTCATAGAGGATCTGGTTTTACTAGAAATTTGACTAATATCAACAATCTAAGACTCAAGGGAATTCCTTCTCCCACACCCCTTTTCTGACATTCTAGTTTGGAGAACAAAATCAACTTGTACATAATTAACTTCAAAACATGCACCTGTCTTTTGATATTCCATTTTTTTGTTGTTGTTGTTGTTTTTGCGGTACTGGGGGATTGAACTCAGGGGCATTCTACCTCCGAGCTATACCCCCAGCCCTATTTTTTATTCTTTATTTTGAAACCGAGTCTCACTAAGTTGCGGAGTGCCTCACTAGGTAGCTGAGGCTGGCCGCGAACCCGGATCCTCTGGTCTCAGCCTCCCGAATGCTGGGATTACAAACGTGCACCACCACACCCGGCTGATATTCCATTCTTTAATGAGAACTTTTCCCCAAGCATGGAATGGAATCATCTTCCCTATAAGAGGTAAGTTGTATACCTTGGGGTCAGGAAGCTTTCTGTTAGTGAAAAGTGTCAGAGAAGCACCTGAAGACCCTTCTCTAAACTCTTTCTAGACTGTTCATATGAACCTGGGAACTCTAGCATGATGGTAGATCATTAAAAATTAAGAAACCATGAGGATTAGCCAGCATTCATCTTGCATCAAATTACACGACACAAAACGTGGTTAATCTTATTCCAAAGAAGGGTAGCTAAACAACACAGGAAAAGTCACTTCTGATCCCAATGCCCCATCCTTCTATAATAACTCTTTGTTTTTAATCAGTTCAGTAGTTAAATTGAAAGCCAACAGAGACTTCTTTTTATTATAATAATAATAATAATTATTATAATAGTCAGTGTTTTAGAGGGCTTTTAAGTTGCCAGACACAAAGCTAACTTTTATGTATATTTCATTAATCTTGACTGATGAGCTAAGTTATTCTTACTCTCATATTTTCTTTTTTTCATTTTAATTGAACAAGTAGAAATAAAATAGGGCTGTGGGTGTAGGTCAGAGGTAGAACACCCTGGTTCAATCCGCAGTACCACCAAAAAAAAAAAAAAAAAAAAAAAAAAGATAAGAAATGAAAAAGTACCACATACAAATGATAAACTGTCACACAGAACAAGAAGGAATACAGTAAAATGTGACTCTTTTTACTTGTATTTGCTTTTCATACTTAATTGTTCACATTTAACACTCTGACTCATTAGCACATGAAGTCCTACCAGATTCTTTTCAGTGACCTCATAGTTTAGATCTACCAACATTTATTTAATCAGTTTTCCTTGGTGGATGCCCAGCACAGTAATACAAATATAGAAACAAACTAAATGTTTTACATATTACCAGTTTAATCCTCATAATATTTAAATGAGATAGGTGTTATTATTAACTTCACTTTAGAAGGAAAAGTAGATATTAAGACAGATTAGGACCTTGCTCAAGGTCACAGAGCTGATATATAAAATCTATGTACTTAGCCATGATGTTTGTTGATTTTTCCCTTTATTTTTTGTTTACTTTCTCTCTGATCTTCTTCTTCTTCCTCTTTTCACCCTTCCTCCCAATCTACCCACCCTACCACCCACATAATCCCAGTTATTTTCTCTTCCTTCTTCCTTGCTGTTTGATCGGGCACACTGACAGAGACCTGCTACCTTAGACCCAAGTCAAGGGATTCATCAATCTTTCTTTTTATTATTCTTTCTCCTTTAACTCTCATTTAGTTCTGGCAAATCAATATAATAAATAGATTCCTTTAATTCAGGGTATCTACCATTTTGGAAGGATTTTTTTCTAACCAATTTAGGTTCAATTTCTCCTGCATCCTTAATCAAATCATTAAGTTGTTTGGTGTTCATGTTTTGCTTTTTGCTTCATTTGTGGATTAGTTTGAAGATATCAAGCCTCGTCTGTTGGTCTCCCAAGCCCTTGCCCTTCACTACTCTTCTCTCATATTACCATCCCAACCCTGCCCGGGTCTGGTTGATAACTCATTCTGGGGGGTCCAGAAAGGCCCTTTCCAAGACATTTGAGCATCACATACTGTGATGTGGATTTTCTTGTGTTTGACTCTTGTGACAGTAAACCCCTCACTGAGTGAGCATGGTTGGATAAGGAAGTATCTAAGTAAAAAACTGGAACTTTGGCCAAACATAGTGTTGACAACAAGAAGAAAGGCTAATAATTGCTAATCACTTATGATGTGCCAGAGTGTTAATGTGATATATTAGTTTCTTAGGGATGGCACAGAAAACATTACAAAATAGATAGCTAAACAATATAAGTATATTGACTTCCAGGTATGGAGACAGAAGTTTAGTATCACCTGTTGGTTCTTTCTGAGGGCTGGGTGTGAGAGCCTGCCCTGTGCCTGCCTCCTTGCTTTTGGCTGCCTGAGGGCAGTCTTTGGGATTCTGTAGCTTGTGGATACATCACCATAGTCTCTGGCTTTATGTTCATATATTCTCTATGTCCAAATATCTTCTTTTCACAAGGATACAATCCTATTAGATTAGGGTCCACCTAATGACCTCATTATAATCCAATTATCTCTGTAATGACCCTATTTCCAAATAAGTTTATGTATTGAGGTGTAGCATTCTATGTGGGTTAGGACAGCAAAATATCTCCTCTGGTGACACAGTTCAACCCATAGCAGTAAATTACCTCATTTAATTCTTGCTACTGTGGAGGACTATTGTTGAGTTATCATCCATACATGAAAATTAAATAAATCGATAAATACAGAGTCTAAGAGAGGTACAAGTAACACATCAAAGGCCACACAGATGGAACATGGCAGGACTCAGATTTGAGTCCAGAGCTCCTGAATCCACAGCCTGAGTCCCTAGCCATCATGCTCTACTGTCTCTGTGTACAGCAAGTCTCCAAGTCCTAGCATGGGCTGTGCTAGTGGACAGTCAGTCTCTATTGCAGCATCACCAACAAATGTCACAACATCTCCATCCCAATTGCATAAATCTGTGGTTAAGTTAAATGCAACAATTACTCTTCTCTGTTTCATACCTGAGATTTGCTTGACTACTGCCAAGAGGGAACATTCGTATCGAGCACAGCAGGAGGGAGAATGTTGTTGCCTTGTTCCCTACAAGCAGACTGACTTGTACTCAAAGCGCCACACTCGGCACTGCTGCAGGGCCACAGAGTGTCACCTTAGACACAGATGTATTTAGCAAAAATCCTCTTACCACCCTCCCCTGTGTATTTCTGACAAGGACCGAGGTCCTAAATATGACATCAAAAGGTGAGTTTCATTCTTAAGATTCATTTCCAGCACCACCTAATATACTGATCTCAGAAAACCTCTATGGTCCTTTGGACATCACATTGCCAGAAATGACCCTCCCCTTTCTTTCCCCCCTTCCCCATGCTTTTGAAAGCTCCATGTCCTAGATTACTCCTGCTCATCATTTCAGAATTACCTCTGGTGCTATTGTCACCGGAATCAAATGTCTAGACTGCTTGCCACTGAATTACCAACATTCAGAAGACTTGAGATGGTAGGAAGGAGTCAAGTTTATTTATCTTTAAGAAGAAAAAGGGGCAGCTCCTCCAAGCTCTACCTCCTCCTCAGACTCGGAACATGAAGGCTTTTTTTTTAATAGGGAGGGAAGGAGGCTGTGAGGCTGCAGGGTAGGCGGGGTCTTCATCCTGCTGGGCAGGTGCCTTACCACAATGCATTTCTATCTCTTACTGCTAGTTACTGAAGAAGGGTGTTACAAAAGCTGCCTGAGTTTCCTGAGTCTGAAGGAAGGCTCCAGGTGAGGCCTTCTCCTCACAGTTTAGATTGTTCTGATGAGGTCTCTTCTTAGAATGTGATGCCAGGTAAGAGGAAGGAGACATCAGAGGACAAGGAAAGAAAGGTAAAAGTAGTCCTGCTAAGACAACTTCCAGATGGGCTGCACTGTTAACATTATTGCATCCAGAATAAATTTCCTGACCCTTCCCATTCCCCTGAAGCTAGGCCAAGTGCCTAATCTAAGTACTTCTCACTGCTTAGTAACCAAACTCTGGCATCTGGTAGCTTGTCTGCAGCTTGCATTCAATCAGAAGTGACTTGAGGGAAGGGCCTGTGTGGACCTGAGCGCCAGGTGCTCTGTACCTGGCAGGAAACTGGTGCTCAATTTGTGCTACAAAAACTAGACTGAATTGACCTTAGCATCTATGAATCTCTAGGAATGAATTGATTGGGCTGGGGATGTAGCTCAGTGATAAAGGGAATGCCCAGCTTGCAGGAAGCCTTGGGTTCAATCTCTAGCACTACAAGAAAACAAAACAAACAACAACAACAAAAAAAAACCCTCCTTAACTCTCATTATAGCAAAGGCAAATTTGACAAGGAAAAGTAAGAAAATGGGAAGATGCTTTATTCAGGTTTCCCATTTAGTAGTTCTAAGGTGGACAAAGATATCTGCCATTTTAATGGATATCCAGAGTGATGTGTGTGTTTGTGTGTGTGTGTGTGTGTGTGTGTGTGTGTGTGTTTTACTGGGGATTAAACACAAGGGCATTCCATCTCTGAGCTATATACCCTAGCCCTTTTTATTTTATTTTTTTATTTTTCTGAAACAGTATCTCAGTAAGTTGCTAAGGGTCTCACTAAGTTGCTGAGGCTAGCTTCAAACCTGTGATCTTTCTTTCACAGCCTCCCAAGTAAGTACTGGAATTACCGGCATGTGTCACTGGCCCAGGTCAGAATGACTATTAAGAACAGCAAAATTTGAGAATAATTTATGTATATCTTACAATAGAATCGATAACATGAAAAAGTAATAACCAGTACCAAAAAAAAAAAAAAAAAGTAACAAAACTACTGGCTGTCTCCCCACCCCATTCCTTTCAAGACATCATGTTATAATTTGAAACAAGGGCAGTTTCATTAGTTATTCTATCTCCCTGGCTGTCTTCCTGTCACACATCTTCACTTTTCTTTGATCACAGACTGGTAAAGGCAGTCTTCCACCTCTAATTCAATACAAAGCCAGCCCTAGAAATCTGGGTCTCATTACTTAATTACATGTCATGGGGAGGTGACTGAGGAACCCACCTAAGGCCACTTTAGTTGAATCTTCCTGAGGGACACTATAGCTAAAGTTATGAAACATTAACTAATTAGTGCCAGCTAATAACTCTCGTATGTATTATTTTTTATACTTTTATTGTGCAATGTAAATTAATACATCAGAGTGATAGTCAAAATGATACAAACATACATGCACATACCACCTGGTATATTTCTATCAGTGTAATGCCTCCTGCTCCCCCTTCCTCTCTCCCCATTTATGTTAGTGAGATTGAATACCTCTCATTTCTAAACAGATATATAAAAGTATCTTTCTTAAAGGTGATTGTAGTCAGGATTTTTTTTAAATAAACTATTCTCAGCCTCAGTACAAAAGAAGCAAAGTTATAAGAGTATCCATTCACATAGTATCACGTCAACAAAAGAAACCTGACCTTGTTTTGCCCAAACTGCCTGTCTTCATCCTTTAAATGCCCTACACATTCTCTATCTTTAAAGGATGTGAGAATAATCCAATTAATTCCCCAGATGAAAGATATAACAATAAAGCAAAAGGCTGTGAGAAGTCCCAGACCCCAGAGGGCTATCCTGTCTTCTATGGTTCACTAGTTTTATTATGTTAACAAACCACCTAGTATTGACTCCAGGTCAATGCTATTTTCTGAGAAGAATTTTACATCCAGAGAATCTCTCAAAATTAGGAGCTATTGCAATATCCCTGGCTGTAAGTCCAAAATAAAATGAGTAATCTTCCAGGAACTGAAAATGTCTTTAAAAGCAAATATAACCCTGATGAAAGATTAAAGTCTATCAAAAGAACATGCTGGCCCCCTACCCACAGACTTCACAGTCACTTCAGGAACTTTTGCCAGACTCTAACTCAGCAAGCCAGCTCTTCTCACTCTCTCAAGGAGGTGTACTTCTCTCTTGATACAGAATACTCAAGAGCTCTCCACAGGGGATTTGTGGACTCCTACCCACTTAAGACTGAAATGTCATCAAGATTGTTAAAGCTTATGTGGGGGAGTTGTGAGCGGTTTTGAAGAAGTGAATGTTACCTATGAAAAACAAAAATCAAAGAGATAAAAATAAGTGAGCTGAGTGGGACCAGAGAAGAGACTTCATAGCAACAACCTAAATGAAGGGGGCCACTTCATGATAATGGGGCAGCTGCTAAGTGCCGGGCACTGTCCTAACTGTCTTAACCCTGACAACTCTAGGGGCTGGGCATTTTCATCGGTCTATATTTTTTGGTCTCAAGTTCAAAGGATTGAGCAACCTGTCCAACCTCACACTCCCAGTAGCAGCAGAACTGATGCTGGAGTAGGAACACGTCACCATAGCGAGAGCGGCCTCTCTCTGCCTCCTCCACAGGAGAGAGTAGTGAAAATCAGGCCTGAAAACGATGAGGGATTCCATCAAGGTTGCAACATGTGTCCATTCTAGTCATAAAAGACCCCAAATGGACTTGACTTCGTAATGAAAGGAAAACAAAACAAAGCAAAACAAAAAACCTTCCACCAAAGTCACTGCGAGTTATTTTGAGCCCTGAACTTATTTCTCTCTTGAAGTTCCCCCTCGCCTCCCCTCTTCAGAGCAGGATCTACAGTGCTGAGTTTTGACAGAAGCTCCATGAGCCAAAAAGCCTGTTGGAGCAGCTGTTCTTGAGGCATTTCCAGACTGCCTGGAACCAGGAAGCACAGAATGTAAACTCTTCCTATTCAGAGACAGTGAAAACGGGACTGTTGGTTAAAATTTCAGGGGAAAGTTTGTCAAAATGTACCAGTGTGATATATGCGGGCAGTATATGTCTAGGCTTGTTAAGTCTGAGTCTTTGAACTAAAATTCACTAGAATCTCTCCCAGATGCTAAAAGAAGGTAATGCATTTTAAAATATATTACAAAATCTGGGTGTGGTGGTACAATTGTGTAATTCCAGTACTTAGGAGGTTGAAGCAGGAACATGGGAAATTCTAGGCCAGCCTGGGCAACTTAGTAAGAATGTACCTCAAAATAAAAAGAAAAGAAAAGAAAAAAGCTGGGGGTGTTGCTCAATGGTAGAACACACCTGGGTCCAGTCCCCAGTACCACACACACACACACACACACACACACACACACACACAAAGATACAAAAATGAGTAAATGTTTGTTATCATTACTATGTGATCTAAAGAGTGTTAATACCTTCTACATTTCAGACATTTAATTAGAGATAAGTTCACTAAATTATAACCACTTCCTTCCCTTGAAGATGTGGTATGGGGAATATAACTATGGTATTGAAAGGGTTTGTTTGTTTGTTTTAATGAAATTCAAAAACTTGCTGATTATAGGTCGGTTTTTCAAATTGTAATCTAAGCATCAGATCTCTTACATTCATCTTTAATACTTATTTACTTTACTTTGTAATTATTTAAATGAATTTATTTTCTGTGTCCATTATAGCCTTTGTGAATTATTTATTCATTGAGGAGCTATTAAATTTATGTGTAGTCTCCTATTTCCACCAAATTCATCTTCTTTTTATATTAGAATTAAAAGCTGTATGACTACAGTCTGTTTCAAAAGGCATTTTGAGGGAGATTCCAGATAAAAGGCATATGGCCTGCTCTCTATAATATATTTTGGTAGGGTAGATCAGAATTTTAAAACTTAGAGAAACACTGAGGTGCAACTTGTTCAGAAGTAGTTAAATCATTTTCAATGTGATTCTGGTTGTACCAGAAGTCATTGATGATGTCATGGAACCTACTCATTAGCTGCCCATCTCTGCATTTCTTCTTCATTTCCAGTTCTTCTGAGGCTCCAGTAGAAGTATGGCAATTCATGGGCCCACAAAACCTGGATTGTCCAATATAGTAGTATCAGCCCAAGGATGTGAGCAGCATACATTGGGGCAAACTGAAGACCTAATTTAACCTTCATAATAAGAGATCCACTTTCCTGTTGAAACACAACAGCAAATCCAAACACACAACACATATGCTCATGTGGACACGTGCACATGAGACACAAATTTGACTTCCTTCTTCCCCTCCATCTCCAAGGGACTGACTAAAGCTTTAAATGGAGATTATTTGAGTTCTGAGCCTCAATATAGGTCTTGTCTGTTTTAAAAATAGAGCCAAAGGGATGTAAAGTTTTCCCCAACTGCTCCTCAGGCTGAAGCAAGAGTTTTCTCTTAACTTGAATCCTGATGCAATAGTATGCTTCATTTGCCTTTTCTTTGCCCTAGACTGGTAATGTGTAGTTTCTGTTTTGGAGTTTCCAGCATAAATATGTTGGAAGCAGGTCTTTTCCATATACTTTCTTTGTTGATGTTGTGTCTGAGAATGTCCATCCCTTGGTCCTCTCAGTGAGGTCTTAGAAGCTCATCGGGAGTCAAGTCTTTTGTAATTGCATTTTAACCAGCAACCACATTAAAGCACCTTGTTCAGCTTGCATCAAAATGGTACATCATCTTGTGACAATTTCTAATTTGCTCAACTTGTTCAGGTAAAAGCAATCTCCAGAAGGATTAATAATGTGTACATGTGTACACTAAATTACATCTTTCTATAATTAAACATGTTGGAAATTCATGCTAAATTCCCTGGTTTCTGACCAAACATCAGTTCAATGAGCCTGGCATGGTGGTGCATTCCTATAATCCCAGCTACTCAGGAAGCTGAGGCAGAAAGGTCACAGGTTTGAGGTCAGCCTAGACAATTTAGGAGATCCTGTCTCAAAATAAAATAAAAAGGGTTGAGGCTGTAGCTCAGTGTTAGAGTGCTTACCTAGTATGCACAAGGCCCTGAGTTTAATCCTCAGTACTGGGCATTGGGCTCAGGTATCCACATCTCTAGGTAAATGTTATCCAAGTACCTTCTGAATGACTGACAATCCAACTTCTTCCTCAGTTCAACACACTCACTGATGTTTCCATAGCTTTTGGTCTTCAGATCAGGTCTTGAGTAAAAATGCTGCTCCTTGTGCTCATCCAGCTGGACATGAGCCATCCTCATGGAGTTGTGGGTCATGGTGTCCTGGCCTTCAGGAGATCCGTACAGTCACCTCTTTTGGCAAATGTGTCTTACTCTGGAGCACAGGACAATGAGCTTGCTGTCCCATATCCATATCTGTAGCGTGGTCAGCTCCAATCATTTGTCCCTGAATCAATCTCTCACACTTTATCTTTCTTATTTAACTTTTCAAGGTCTGTGTTTTGGGACGCACTCATCTACTTCTCCTTTTAAATCATCAAAATTACTGTTGTCACCCATAAGGATGATTTCATAAAGAAAGTATGCTAGCTTGCAGTCAACAACACTGTGCACAATCTGAAGCAAGGCAGAGAGGTCTCATTATAGAAAAAAATAACAATACCAGCAACCGACAGGTCCATCGGATATGACTTTTCTTTACATGCTACATTTTTCGTATCTGGCACATCACTATGGCAGCCCAAAAGGTTGCTACTGCACACATTAAAGGCATGTTTCTGATAGCCCAAATCTCTCAGCTCTTGATCATAATCATTGAAAATCATGTTCATTGAGAATTTCAGCCTGGCATGGTGGTGCATACCTGTAATCCCAGAATTTAGGAAGCTAAGAAAGGAGGAACGCAGGTTTGAGGATACCCTCACAGGTTTGAGGATAGCCTCAGCAGGTAGTGAGACTCATCAACCTAGCAAGACCCTTTTTAAAACACAAATAAAATAGGGCTGGAGGTATAGATCACAGGTAGAATGCCCCTGGGTTCAATCCTCAGTAAGTCCACAGGAAAAAAATAAAAAGATTTCAGGCGGCCTTTGTCTGGATCTTCAATATGATTATCTATCACATTATCAATTTTGTTTGCTTCAAATTGTGGCTCTAATATTCAACTTGGACCAAGAGTGAAACAGGGATAAAATTTTTTGGAGGGGGATGGTTCATGGGGCCCAGACTCCTTGATGGGCACATTCTTACATGGCTGAGTTACTTCACTAAAGTTAAACAAAAAGTAAAGCTGGCCAAGTCCAGATGTGAAAAGGCACCCATAACAGAAGTATCAAACTGTGATGCACCTGAGAAGCTAAGAATGTCTTCAAGAAATGAGAGGACCATTATAGACCTAGCATAGCCGAAGGGCCACCCATCTTCACTTTTTTCTCTGGCAGCCCTGGCGCTGGGGAAACAATCCAGAGAGCAGCCAAGCCTGGCACAGGCTCACAGACACATTTTGAAGTACCGTTTTACCAGCTATCTAGGCACTCGTTAGTCCAGTCAGGTTGACATGCAAAATCGATCACTGCATACCCTTAATGTATTTCTTTCCTTTTAGTCATTTCTAGATTATTGGCTTTGCCTTGGTGACCACAAAATGGTTTCCATGATTTTAGATATAATTTTCATATATAAAAATTTCCAATAGAAAAAGAGGGAAATTTCTTTCTTGTGTCTCTTATTACAGTAAGGGTATACTCTCCTGGAAGTCTCCTTAGCATATTTACTTTTTGTCTGCTTTCATCCAGGATTATATCATGCATCTGTTTCCAAGCCAGTCACTGGGAGAGAGGCTATGATACCTAGGACTGGTTTAGAGACATGACCAAGTTTAGGAGAGTGGATCACCCAAATAAAAGCACAGTTCTGCCGTGTTTATATATGCTTATTACATTACAGGACAATGAAAGTGGACACTGCTTTCACAAAATAGCACAAAATTCATGTTTTATTGCAAACTCCAATAAAACAAACAAAGAAAAAACAAACAAAATAAGCTCAGCAACAATAAATGTACATGCCAATATTTGAAATAACAGAAAACATGTGCTTCTGTTTTAATTAGTGGAAGACTGGGTCGGGGTATAAAAAGCAAGAGAAGGAAATTAATTTTAGATGTGGCAGGACTGTAGTGAATATTCTCTTAATTCTGCTATGAGTGAAATCTGGACAAAGGTGCCAAGAGCCCTGAACTTCTCTGAGGAAGAGGTAAGAGATAGTACATTCCCTCATAATCCAAAGGACATTTCATGTCTCCCTCTGAGAAAGCACAGTTCCTACAACACTGATCCCCAGGGTCTAGAGTTCTAATAAAATGCAGATCTGATATTTGCAAATGCAAGTTAGCATCAGGTTAAGAGAAGAGCCTCACTTTGATTTTGTATCCGCCTACCATTTTAATGTCCTCTGCTCCTAAATTTTTAATAAATTTTCAATATAAGTTTTAATATAGTGCTAAAGGACAAGGGGAAAATGTGGTTTTTACAAATGTTATCGAACCATCTAAAGAGCATTTGCAGATTTGGGGATTATGAGTTCTTCAGGAGTGTAAGATTTTTATGAACACGGAAAATTAAAACACAGCACAAATATGGCCATCATCTTATGGAGATGCCTACATCCTCTATAGTTACAAATAGGAAAGATACTTCTTCCTCCTGCTAACTTTTCAAGCTATGCCTAAGTTTGCAGTCAGCCAAAATATCCTCGAAAATATCAAGCAGAGCAGAAATAGACTTCTTCTAATGTAATTTCCCTTGCTTACAAGAATGAGATAAAGCAATAACCTAATAATCTTTACACTAAAGAAGCACTTTTACACTCTGACCTCCTTTCAGTTTGTCTTCTGACTTATCAGAAAAAGAATTTCTTAAGAGTGTATCTATGTTTATGGCTGCACAATTCACAATTGCCAAAATATGGAAACAGCCAAGATGTCCATCAACAGATGAATGGGTTACAAAACTATGGGATATGTACACAATGGAATATTACTCAGCCATAAAGAAGAACAAAATCATGTTATTTGCAGGGAAATGGATGCAACTGGAAAACATTATGTTAAGTGAGATTAGTCAATCACAATAAGTAAAAAAGTATATGTTCTCCCTGATAATGTGGATGATAGGGGGAAGATGGGGCATAAGAGGGTCTCCAGATGAAAAAGGAGAAACCCTAGATGAGCAAAGAAGTTGACTTAACTGAGGGGAATGGACGGGAGGAGGGAGAGGGAGCACCCTAATGCACATGATGTACTTTTACAAATACATCAAGGTCAATCACTAAACTGAACTTGAGAAGGAGGGAGGGAGAGGGAGTAGGGTGGGAATTGGGGAAGGGGTTAAATGAGAAATGTGTGCATATATGCCTTTATCAGCTTGTACCTAATAAAGATGTATGATTGCAATGCACCAATTATTACAAAAAATAAAAAAGTTAACCGGGTTGTTGTGGGAGGTCCAAATTCTCTTGAAGTTGGAATCTGAGAACTATGACTTTTCTTTTTTTTTAAATTTTTTATAATCTATGTGGTTGTAGAGGGCCATACAGAAGAAACAATCAAAGCTGACAAAGCGCTCTAGAGTTCATATTTGAGTTCATTTATTCAAATGGGGCCAATATTTTTACTAAGGGGTACAGTGTCACCTAAACAAGAACAATCCTCAATTTCTGCTGTTTGTCATTCTCAAGACAAGCCTCAGACAAACTCATCACAGTACATTTTTTAGTTTGAAATTTCATTAATATCCTTAGTGCTATTGATATTTCTATTATTTGCTTAACCAAATTTTTATGTTTCTCTAATTGATTTTTAGGGCAGAGGACAACTCTGAGGTGCTGAGTCCCTTTCCTAAAATGAAATGCTATTCTTGAATATACCTAAAAGTGAAAAGTTCAGTTAAAGCTCTGTAGTATCATGTCTCATAATTGTTAAAATCTTATTACTTAGATATGATAAGAGTAACTTTTATTTCAGAAACAGAGACCACCAAAGTCCGTTACTGAAAGTGAGACAAATATTGTCCAACATTAGTCCAATAAGATACTGCTTAATGTTGTGGCTATCCAGGGTGATTCACTCATTCTAAGGTAGTAGGGGTCTAATATTGTTCAAACAAGAGGTCCTGAGCCACACTGTGACCATTTACGTATCCATTACTGCTTATTCATTATTTCTGTCCTTAGCTGCAGCAGCTAGGTAATCTTAGAGAAAGTGTTTAACCCTTGGGAGCAGATTCTATACAAGAAGAGAGCTGAGCTAAGTAATCTCAAAGTTCTCTTTTACCTCTAAAATTTTATTGCCACAGGATAAGTGACCAGTGATATTTTGTCAGTTAATCAAAGGAATAAAAAGTTGATTTTACAAATGATAACAGAAATAACATAGAATGGTGACAATAAAGGCCATATTAAAATATATCCCCAGGAAAGTCTCTGTAGTTGACATTCTCTTAGCCTTCAGGGACTTTCATCATTTAAACAAATATACTACAGGCTGAAAGAGAGTAATTTCCAGATTTTTTTTTTGTCTTTACAATTTTGCTAAGTACTTTTATGTCAATTGCACTGATGGAATATCAAAAGTTTGAAACTAATACCTTGAAACCAGGGTTTAGAATTTTGACATGTTAGAGCCGGGCGTGGTGGCGCACGCTTGTAATCCCAGCATTCGAGAGGCTGAGACTGGAGGATCCAGGTTCGCGGCCAGTCTCAGCTACCTAGTGAGGCACTCCGCAACTTAGTGAGACTCGGTTTCAAAATAAAGAATAAAAAATAGGACTGAGGGTATAGCTCTGAGGTAGAATGCCCCTGAGTTCAATCCCCAGTACCGCAAAAAAAAAAAAAAAAAAAAAAAAGAATTTTGACATGTTAGGACATTCATAAGATCAAGGTTTTTCCTTGACTTTCTTATGATTGTGGAGAGTTTGAACCTTTCCCTGGGCTGAGTTTTAATGTTTCCTTGAACCTATTTTGTTTGATAGGTCATTCTACAGTTTAAGGAATTTGACATTTTACAATAGCATTTCCCTATGAAATAGTGCAGCCTGTATTTCCATTTTTCTTTAACTTGAGTAGTTTCAGATTTTTTCCATGTAGATAGAATATGTTTGTTGATATTTAAAAGTTTTTTAAAAAGTATTATGGGTTTTTCCATTATATTTTCTAGTTTAGTACAAGTATGTGAAAAACTCATGTGTTTTGTTTATTCATTTGTGATTGATATGTTTAATGAAATATCTTTTTGCTCTTATCTATTTTATTTAATTTACTTCATTATGGTTAATTAAAATATTTGGCTTTAATTTACTCTTTAAAAACAATATAACAAATTCTGTGTTATAAATAAATGTGTGCTTTTGTTATAAGTATGCTAAAATCAATCAAATAAAAGCAAATTTAAAACCCACCATTCAGAAAGACATAAGCTTAAAAGTATTATGGTATGCCATTATATAAATTCATCCACTTCCTTTTTATGTGTGTTTATGGGATGTTAATATTCTTTAATTTCTTTATGCAAAATTGGAATTGTATAGCATATGCAGCTACACATTCCTATAGTTACCCAACCTTTTTTTTTTTTTTTTTTTTGTGTGTGTGTGTGTGTGTGTGTGTGTGTGTGTGTGGTGCTGGGGATTTAGCCTGGGGTATTCTACCTCTGAGATATACCATTAGCCTTATTTATTAATTTATTTTATTTATTTTGAAACAGGGTCTTGACAGGTTGCTGAAACTCTGGCTACATTGCTGAGGCTGGTCTCAAAACTGCGATCCTCCTGTCTCAACCTCCCAAGTACTGGGACTACAGGTGTGCACCATCATATCCAGCTGGTTACTTAACATTTTGAGGATTATTTTCCCATGCCACTTACATGTGTTTTTATGGCTGCATGTTAGAACATGTAGATATGCCAAAACATCATGGTCCTCAACTTACAACAGGCTTTTATCTCAGTCAACCCAACATAAGTTGAAAATAAGGTCAAGTTGAAAATGCACTTAATACAACTAACCTAGGAAACATTCCAGCTTACCCACATAGTACACAGCAGAGTATGGGTTGATTGGTTGGTGCTCTCACTAACACTGCTCAGCATCACAAGAGTATCTATACCACATATCACTAGCCCAAGGAAAAGACCAAAATTTTGACATTCAAGGTATAGTTTAAATGTAGTTTTAATGTCTTTCCCAGTATGATAAAGTTGAACCATCATATCAGGAATAGTGTTCAGTAAGTTGACTGGTGGTCATCAAAAAATTTAAGTACATTTCTCAGTCTCTGAAACCTATGAATGCTGCCTTATTTGGAAAGAAGACCATTACATATGTGATTAAGGGTCTTGAATATAAGAGATTATCCTTGGCCCTAACTCCAATAATAAGTATGGTATAGGTACAGAGAGGAATAACATAGAAGAGGACCAGACAATGTGACCATAGAAACAGAGATTGCCTAGGGATGCTGAAAGTCACCAGAAACTGAAAAAAGCAAAGAATGCAGCCTGTCCTATGACCTCCAGAGGACTTGTGGCCGTGTCCACACTAATGTAAGATTTTTGGCTTCTATGTATTAGAGGATACATTTCTTTTGTTTCAAGCTGCCAAATTTGTGACAATTTGTTACAGCAGCTCTAGTAAACTAATACAGTCACCAATCTAATATTGTTAAATGTTTATACTGGCTTCCATTTTAAAACGTTATTCTTATTAATAAGCATTATTATTACAAATGTTATTAATAACAGTATAATGTATATGTATTCATCTCTCATTTTGCACTAGATTTATAATTACTAGGTGGAAAAAATATGAGCGGTTTGAGATGATTTCCAGGGACATTATCATAATTTCACTCCCCAAAGTCACATATCATCATGCCCTTTCACTATAACCTTGACAACAACATATATATACCTTAATATAATTTAACATACTTAATAGAAGACAAACACTTTGACATTTGAATTTGGACTATTTGAATAAATGGCATATTTGGATTTATTTTCATAAGCTTAACAGCTAATTATATCTCTTGTTTGAAGTAATTTAAATTTGCCAATTTTCATTTGGGTGTTTATATAAAAACTAGGTATATTAGTGTGTATTAGCTTTATATAAAAACTAGGTATATTAGTGTGTATTAGCTTTAAAATTTTTTTCAAAATTTGATTTTGCTGTTGTTTTATCTGCCTCACTACTTATCATATTTTATAATGCAATGTGTTTTCCTTTTAATATTGCCAAATAATATATTTCCCCATTTTATATAGAGATGTTTAATTCACATTTTATGATCACATCTTGTTATCATAAGTATCTTGTTATAAAAATGAGATTGAAATATAGCAGGCAAATAGGCTAATGGGCTGAAAATAATGTATTTGCATAATAAGTTGTGGTTTGGCTGAAAAAGAGAAGAGGAAGATTACAGGTCCTTGTAATCTTCCAGAAAGAAGAGGTATGGTGAATCAATTAAGACAGAATGCTGTTGGCCCTATACCTAGTCTCTGATCCCTGTGAAGAATTGCAGATGACAGCTGAATGCTCCGTTCATAGTTAGTCTTATGATGAAATACACAAACAGGTGAAACTACCTATGGAGAGCAGAGATGTTCTTCCCTTGCCATGTGGATCCTTGCAGCCTCTGGTACCTAGAGAAACAGCAGCTCAGAACCACAAGGAAAGAGTTGCCTAGATAGAGATGTGGCATTCTCACAATGGGCTGTAAAAGGAGTGGTGTTGCTCTGTCATGTTTTAATGGGTTCTTGGTGATCTGCCATCATTTGCAAGGAAGGGAGTACTGACACAGGAAGGAAGATGACAGCATTCTCCATGGGGTTTGCAACTAGCAATGGCCTTGTGAACACATATCCACTCTGGTGACTCTCAAAGGAAGCCTAGCTGAGATTTTCTAACAGCTGTATGGTTTCTATGGAGACAATGAGGGAAAAGAGTCACCAAAGTTTGAGTTAACATACTGCCATCTAAAGTAATGGGGTGAGCCCTAGAAAAACTCAGTCCATCAAACTACCCTGATTTGAGAGGAATGGGGAGTTCTCCTGTATTGGCCAATACCTTTTTATGTTGACAGAAGACACAGTTATTGAATTGTCAAGATTTTTAACTCTACTGATGAAAAATAAAAAGAGTATGAAAGATCCAGTTGTATGAAATTAAGGCACACAGATTAATCATTGTTATGCCAACTTATATAATCTCTTGGAATGTGGAGACAGATAGGATAATGCCAGATATTTCATTGGAACAATGAAATAATTCTATTGTGCGTGTGTGTGTATATGTGTGTGAATATATATGTGTATATATATGTGTGTATATATATATGTATGTATATACGCATTATGCATTCAAATTAGGCACAAAAGATAACCTGGATATGTTTCCCCATAGTGTTCAGTAGTCACATTGCTTCCATTTCTATTTTTTGTTCAGCAGCCAATAAATCAAAATGTGTGTTTGTTTCGGAGGAGGGTGAGTGGATCATCTTCGGAGTTTTACACAATTTGGACAGGGAGCTGTGTGCTCTCCCATTAGGTTAGGAGTAAGCAAATGAAGAATCACTTCTTTTTTTTAACATGAGAAATATTTGACCACGCTAACCTGTGACATGTCATAAACTGCATTTTCAAAGTGTTCTTTCCAGGAAGAAGATCACTATCTTTCTTTGGCGGCTAAAAGAATGCTTTGCAGGAAAACCTCAGCCCCAAGGTGGAAATTTGAAAATACAAGAAAAAAGAATTGTAATTTCTGCTTTTTCAAAAAATTCCTGGATAATCGAGGTATTTTTGAAGCCAAGAGACATTTGTGACTTAAGGCCTCTTATTAGTGGACAACAATTAGACATTTACTAACAAAAAGCACAATTAAAAATACAGTATACTGTGTTTTCTATAGTGTTTATATTATAATATACTTGACATTTTTTTCATCTATTCCAGCAAATTGTCTTCTGGTCAACTTTATTCAAGGACATGAATAAATTAATCTCTCAGCACTATATATCACTGGGTGATCAGTTATTTTTTGATATTCATTCCTCTTCACATTGGTAGTGCTCGAATGTCTTTGTATCTCTTCTATGACTTTCATTACCGCTTCTCAGTTTCCTTCACGAAGCAATGTATTTATTTCTATTTGCAAGATATAGATATTCTTCAAAGTTTCACTTCCAATCTCCCATTTTCTCCCTCCATATTTTCTCCCAAATATCTCTTGTTGGTCTTTAGTGCCCTCAAACTTTGGCTTTCATTTCTTTGCAGCTGCCAAATCTGTATTGCTAGCTCAGATTACCTTATTTCCAACTGCTTGATGGGCAACTCCTCTCAGAAAGCATCCAAATGAACTTTAACCTCTATTCAAGCATTTTATTTTCCATTTCAGCTAACAGCACTACCTTCTTCTAATCACTGATGCTTCAAATCACAGCCATCCCTGGCCCCTCTCTCCTCCCTTCATTTCCATTCTAATTACTCAGATGCCAAAGTCTTTTGAATTTGACCCTGATTAGATTTCATATCTGTCCCCCTTTTACTTTATTTACAACCAAGAAGAAAATTTAAATCTTATTGAAATGAGCATAGACTATCGCCATAACCGGTAAAGTAGAATTTCTATTTCCTGAAATTTTCCCAAAGAAAACGGGCTGCTGATATTCTGCAGTCACTTATTCTAATGTATAATTTTGACTTCATGACTTCCCTGCACAAGGTAGTTTCTGATCACCTTCATTCTGGTATATAAACCGTTACAATTTCAAATTTCTCTGTCCAGGCTTATTGGATTCAAATTGGACTAATTTCCTTAGGTACCACCCGTGGTTGGCAAAATGCTAAAAAAAATTTTCCCTCTGCCCCAGATTCTTGCACCTTGATTATTCAATCAAACACTAATCTAGGTACTGCTGTGAAAAACTTTGTAGATGGAATTAAAACTAGTAATCAGGTGACATTAAAATAGGAAGATTATCTTGGATTATCCAGTGGGCACGATATAATCAAATGAGCTCTTAAAAGCAGAATGAGAGGGTGAAAAAGTCAGTCCCAGAGATATGGTAGAAAAGGAAGAAAGATAGATTTAAAGCCTGTGGTGGATTCCTTCCAATAACCCACCTTGCTGGAGAGAGCCACATGGAAGACCTGAGAAGAAGGCAAGCAGATCCCAAGAGCAAGGGCCAGCTCCCACTGACAGCCAGCAAAGAGAAGGGGTCTCCATCCTGCATCTGCGAGGAATTCAATCTGACCAGCAACCTGAGTGAGCCGGCAGTGCACACATGCCCAGCATAACAGCACAGCCCTGCCAACACCTTTATGCTAGCCTTGGAAGACTCTAACCAGGGTACTTGGATAATCGACACTGTACCTGGAACTCTGACATATGCAACCTTGAAATGATAAATGGGTGCTTTTAGTGTGTGTGTGTGTGTGTGTGTGTGTGTGTGTGTGTGTGTGTGTGTGTGTTACTAGGGATGGAACCCAGGGGCCTTCTACCTCCAGGCCACACCCCCAGTCCTATTTTTATTCTTTATTTGGAAACGGGGTCTCACTAAGTTGCTGAGGCTGGTCTTGAACCTGTGATCCTCTTGTCTCAGCCTCCCAACTACTGGGATTACAAGTGTGTGCCACCACACCCAGTAAGGGTGCTGTTTTAAGTCACTGAATTTGTAGTAATTTGTTATGACACCAATAGAAATGGAAAACACTACCTCTATGTATACAATGTTTCCAGTGTGCTCCTCTCTTTTTATTTTATTTTATTTTTTTATTTTTGGTGGTACTGAGGATTGAATCCAGAGGCATTCTAGTTCTGAGTTATATCCCTAGCCTGATTTTTTCTTTCTTTCTTTTTTTTTTAGACATGGTCTCACTATGTTGCTAAGACTCTTGCTAATTTGCTAAGGCTGACCTCAAACCTGTGATCCTCCTGTCTCTGCTTCCCAAGTTCTGGGATTGCAGATGTACACTACCAGGCCCCACTCAGTGTGCACCACTTTCTAAAGTGGAAACACCTCCCCATGTTCCACCTTGCTTCTCCACAGACTTCTGAACTCCTCTATGTCCCCTGCTCTCCAGAATACTTTATAGTTCTTTTAAAATACATATTCTACTTACTAAGATAGTTATTCAAGCACAAATGTTTGTTTCCCATCTTAACTAAAATTTATACAGAGCAACCTTAATTTCTGTATCAGGAAGCTTTTGCTATTTAGTCCCGAATTCCAGTACCTCGGTAGCTTGTGACAGTAAGCATTTATTTCCCTGCTCTTGGTCTGCAAGTGAAGCACAAATCAGCTGATCAAGTTTGAACTCTGCCTGACAGGTTATTGCAGCATGTGAATCCAGCAGTGCTTGGATGGAGTCCAAGGGGTGGGCTCAGGTCTGCTCCATGTACACTCCTCCTTGGGTGAGCATAGAAGGGAATGCATGCAGGTAACCTGCTTTGCATGACAGATCAAAAGATACAAGAGTGTGAAGCCAAACAGGCAAGCAGGTTTTAATCTACTGCTCCCATTACATCCACTGGCAAATCATTTGCCAAAGTGAGTCACTTGGCCCACCCTCCACAGACCATGGCAAAAGTGTAAGTGTGTAATTCTGTTTATTACAAGAAAGTGACAACTTGAAGCATTAATTCAATTTACTTCAGTGTTCATCCTGATGATACTCTTATCCTTCCCTCAAACCGTATAAACTAAGCACATTTTCCTCTCTATGTTAGATGGCCAAAATGAGATTGATTTAATGTCTTCCCTGGACTGTACTTTGTTTCTCCAAGATAGCTGGTCCTTTCCTTATCATTCAAACATTTATTTCCTTTATACATACATGCTCTTTCCTCCAATGCTCAATTTAGCACTTGATTTACTTATGATTTTAAAAAACTTATTCCAATCATATGCTTTATCTCCCCAGAGAAGTCATAAATTCCTAAAGGACAAAGCCTGCTTCATATACTTATTCTAAGGCTCCTGTACAGCGGAGACCTGAATAAAGGAAATGTCTAATAAATACTGAATGAGTGTGATTTCCTATTAAAAATGATGGGTCTTCTTCTCTCAGAATTTTCAGAGTGTTGCCTGTCTTACTGTACAAGAAACATCAATGGTGCTCATCTCATTACAAAGCTGAGTGCCAGTGTTGATCGTATTTTATTTAAAGGTGAATAATGATGCATAAAAGTGCCCAGAGAGCCCTGCGAAGCTGACGTGTGACATTCCCTGTCAATATAGTCTTGTTCTGTCAGGAGAACTGACAGTGTTCTTGAAATCCCTGCTGGTAGAGTGCACACCTGTGCTGTTGAGGGAATTAAGAATTTTCTTCCTCACTTGCACCAAGTTATTCATGCTAACCTAATGCTACTGTTTGGCTGCTGGACACCGCTCGGGAGTTGTTAAGGGAATATAAGGTAGCAAGAAGACCGGGGGGTAGGACAGGCGCCACTGCCCTGTTTGATTACACTCTGTAAGATAAAATTGAGGGCAAGGAAAGCTCACTAATACGCTGTTCTAGAGGCAAGGCAATATTGTCTCCTTGATTTCATTATTATTCATAGATATGCCTCTGACAGGTTAATAAACCATTACAAAAGGCTTTGGCACTGAAGTTCACGCTATTAAGAAGAACCATGATGTTAGAAATTAAGTTGAACAGGTTTTTTAGGGATCTCCAGCTGGTTTGATCCCACAGAAGTTACAAGGGATCGTGAAGCATGCTCCGGCTTCAACACGAGCTCAGTTGAGACCAGAGCCATCAGCAAAATAATTACTTTGGCTGGCATCTCTCTCCATAAACAACAGGAACCGAATCACACAAGTCCAACACTGTCCACAATATATCAAGGTCTCATGCTCAAACCAACTTGATTCTAATACAATCACATTATCCTGCAGTTATTGTGGAAACAGAGAGAGAGAGAGAGAGAGAAAGAGAGAGAGAGAGAGAGAGAGAGAGAGAGAGAGAGAGAGAGAGAGAGAGAGAGAGAGAGAGAGACTGACCTTTAACAAATGACTGCCTGACAGCTTCACGGCTTCCACAAGATTGAAACTTTACAAGCATCTTTATGTTTGGAGAGATCCTAGGAATCATGGTGGACAGTGAACAGGATTTTATACCACAAGCTTTGTATTTAAGTCATGGAAATACAGTGATTTGGGTCAGTTTTTTCACTAGCCTCTGTTGTTTCACTCATAAAATTTAAGATAATTTTACCTGCCCTCTACCTTCAAGGGCTGTTGTGAGGTGGCATGATATCATCTTTTGAAATGGGCCTGTAAGTTAGAAATATTCATAAAGAGATTGGTGGTTAATACTTCCATTTCACAGGATAGGCAGCAATGGTTGAGAGAACCTACCTGACTTTGCCAAAGCAAAGACTTTATTACTGTTGTCTGTAGATACTTATAGGATAATGAAAATAATAATAGCCATTAAAATAACTAGCACTCAGTGGGAATTTACTAAGTGACCTCTTCAAGCATTCTACTATATATTATATGCAATTCTCTGAGGAACAAACTATGAAGTAGCTCCTTTTCTTACCTACATTTTCCAGGTGAACAATCTTTATTTTAGGTAACACATCTGGAGTTATATAGTTAGCAAATGGCAGAGTCAGTATTTGAACCAGAAAGTCGAGATTCTGGGTCTGCATTGCAAAACAAGTTACAGTAATACTGTTTTTTGAAGATATGCAAAAATTTAATATAAATCAATTTTCAAGAGTGAATTGAGTCTCTATCAGGTAATATTTTCCACTTTCTAGTGGTCCCATAAGTAAAGTGACTATATCCTGACCCTGGGCTTGTTCTTCCTAATCTAGGTCTTTGCATGGGGACATGGTGGTGTTGGTTTGCTTCATTTTGCTTTGTTGTTTTATTTTGTTTTGTTCTATTTTCTTCATAGCCCCATCTAGCAGCTGGATGAACACCATGTCTGAGCCTGTTGATCTGTGAATCAGTGGGGTTGATCTCTGATGTCTTCTACCATAATGCTCTTTAGAAGTGAATGCTTACCCTCCGGCTTATATTTCAGTCCTGATTTTAAGTCAACTACCAGACTAAGCTCAGGAACATCTGTAGCATCTGCCCTAATTAAAAATATGTATGTGACTTCTAAGCAACTCTTAGTAACAGTCTGATCCTGGCAAAAATCATTGTTAGTCTTTCTAAATCAATCTCTCAATCTCTCTCTCTCTCTCTCTCTCTCTCTCTCTCTCTCTCTCTCTCTCTCTCTCTCTCTGTGTGTGTGTGTGTGTGTGTGTGTGTGTGTGTGTGTGTGTGTGTATGTGTCTCATCTCTCATGCTCACAAGAGGAATTTTCTAAAAATGTCTTGTCCTTTGATGAAAAAGAATCAGATTTAGTCCTATAGACCAAAGTCTAGCTTAGTTATTAAACATTTAAAATATAGCATGCTCCTTATTGAATAAAAACACCCATAATTTTACCTACCACAGTTCATTGCCCAAATTAAGGAAAGAAAATTCTAAAGCCAGAGAGAAATAATTCTGTACCTTTGTTCATAAAGTTAAAGATAGTCAGGAAATCACTGTAGCATTTAAAATCTGTTTTATGCACACACACAGGAATTGCACATGGATTATCACCTGCATGGTAATTACTATCTTTGCTACTATATCACAGGCCAACCTCCACAGATACATGTTATATAACTGTGCAAAGAAAATTTGGTTGTATAAATATGACTGGTAATGTGTTATTTCTGTTTGACAAAGAATGAAAACATATATATCAAAGTGACATCAAGTGGTTCCTTGAAGATTAGCCTTGAGAATCCTGGGCAGAGGACCACACCTATATGCATACCCAAATCTGCAGTCCTTTTATAGATTTTCAGTTTTTGTAGAAAAACAACCTGTGTGAAGCTTTCTAGATAAGTATCATAGTAAACCCCTGTGGCCTCTATATGCCCAGCATCTTTCCCTTTACTTTTCAGGAGAGGATCACAGCTTTTGTTTGGGGAATCACCTCTCCCCAATTGTATGTGGCATGGTGTAGTTTCTAGGTGGGGTGCTTTGTATGACCTTGGTGACTTAAAGTCAGGCCAGTCTGACTCTCCTTCCCTGGAATTTATCTTCTGAGAGCAATACACTAGCAGAAAATGAAACGAGCAGATCAGCACCAACTATGGAAATCTAAATGGATTCTCCATGAGGTCTTATTACCTCTACCTAGGCTTGTCCTTTCTGAGAAGCATTTGGTCTTTTAACTATTTTATGTCTTTTATCTTCTTTTGACTTTAGCATTGATATGATTACATAAAAATAAGTACAGATTTATTAAGGAAAGGCTTTATTAAAAAAAATTACTGCAAAGTGCAAAGGAAAGAGGGAAGGGTTTAGTGAAATAAGAAGAAGGGGGTCTATTGTAGTAAGGTCTGAGGAAGCTCTGACTAGAAGATCTACAAACATTCTGAAAGCTTCAGGCAAAAGAGTTTCTCTTTCACAGACAGGGGTAAAAAAGTTGGAAAGACTCAGCTGGGAAAGTGTAATGAAAGAGTGCCTTAATGCACAGTAGATCAGAGAATACTTTGCCCGAGGCCAGCCTATTCACCAAGGGCTATTAAAGAAGAGTTGTTTCCTGCCTCAGGCTAAGAATAGGTCAATACAGAGGTCTGGGGAAGGAGAAAAACTTAAGTAAAGTTTGGCTAATAAGCATTTTGGTCAGATTGGTCAATGGGGACTGCATTTCAACTAATCATTTATGAAGCAAAAGAATGGGAATTTGGAGGGTCTATATCCAGTCTCAAAATGGATGACCAAGGAGGATCTGTGAATCATATCTAAGTCATATGGTGAAGGGTGGTTGTTTGCAGTAAGATATCTCCTAGGATACAAACAGTTTGGAGAAGTCCCTAAACTTCCCAATTCTCAGGAACCCATGGCATGAGGAAAGTTCAACACTATCAGTTTCTATTGCTTACAATAAAAGAATATGAAATAATGTGCTACCTCAATTTCCAAATAACTTGGGGTTGCCTTCAATATACCATGTCATTTGATGTATGGTGCAGACAGAAAGGAAAGGGAAGAGAAAGAGAGCAAGAAAGGAAGAGAGGGGGGAAAAAAAACCTACTGGTAGCTGTGAAATCTGGAGAGAATGAGTCCACCCTGGGGTCATATAAAAGAAGAGCCTACTATTCATAATCTAAAAATATGCAAAAGTAACCAGGGTCCCCTGTCGGGGGCATAGCCCGGCTGGAAAGACCCCGCCTCTAGATGGTGCCTGGCAGAGTGCCAGAAGTGGCTGCAGGTGGCAACATTCTAGGGCTGCGCCATGCCAGAGCGCATGCACCAGCATGCCCGGCTCGTTGCCGGCCCAGGTGAGAGCTGTATGAGACGCCTCGTGGCTTAGGCCCTGTGTGGCTTTAAGAGCCTCCACCTCTCACATGTGAGAGAGAGCTGGCTGGGTTGTTGCTGGAGTGGGTTGCTGGAGAAGTTCTGGGAGGAAAGGTTGTTGGTTGCTAGTGGAAGGTGGATTGCTGGAGAGAGGGGTTATTGGGAGTCTGTTGGAGCACTATTTGGAGAGACAGACGGCTTCTTTGCTGTGATTGTTACTGCTTGGGTAGTGCCCTCGATCCCAGAGAGAGAGGTATAATAAAGAGAGGTTTGAATCAGCAACATTCAGGCATCGTCTTTATTGGGGCCTCACAGTTGAGGGTTCAGCCTGGGGTTCCCGATAGTCCCCTATGATTGTTCAACATGTTTTGGTCATGTCTGTGAAATCTTCAGGGATATTTGATCATCTCTACTGCATCACAGAAAAAGCCACTGAAATCAGCCTGCACAGTTATTCCATGTGAGAGCTGCGGACTCTACTCGGGGTATAATGAATTGTTCCAAATGTCTCATCCTAAAAAAGGAAAATGAGAGAGAGAGAGAGAGAAGAGGAGAGGAGAGGAGAGGAGAGGCGAGGAGAGGGAAAGAAAGAAGAGAGGAAGGGAGGGAGCAAGAGGGGGAAGGAAGGGAGGGAAGAAGGGAAGGAAGGAAGGAGGGAGAGAGGGAGGGAAACATGAAGTTTGAGACACATGGGCAACAAAAGAGCTTTTCTCTTGACTTCATTTCCTAGTCTCTGCTGCCAAGTCTAGCACAAGAGTTATTGTAAATTTCTATGTCATTTCAAATATGAGTACATCCCAGGTAAATCCAAAGGGTACCTGATGGGTATACTACACTCTAGTCACAAAATCAAGACCTCTGAACACATTCCATTCCTTAAAATAAAGCGCATCACAGTATATTATATTCATCGAAAAGAAAATCTCACCCTCACTCCCTATGACCATCATCATGGTGGATGTTCTTATTAGAACAATTGCTCAGCACAGAGAAAATTTGTGAAGAGTACTCAGAGAACCAATAGAAGGTCAATTGTTTATAAAATAAAGGAAAATAATCATAATCATATATGTATATATATATATATATTTTTTTTTTTTTTGTGGTACTGGGGATTGAACTCAGGGGCATTCTACCTTCGAGCTATACCCCCAGTCCCATTTTTTATTCTTTATTTTGAAACAGGGTCTCACTAAGTTGTGGAGTGCTTCACTAGGTAGCTGAGGCTGGCCAAGAACCCGGATCCTCCGGTCCCAGCCTCCCAAATGTTGGGATTATAAGCGTGCGCCACGACGCCCGGCTGAAAATAATCATATTTGACTTAAAATACTTATAAATTCCTCATTAAGATCTCAAATACGCATGATAGGTTTCCATTTGTCTCCTAGGACATGCCTCAATTGTTTCTGGATTGCAATTGGTTATCACCTCTTTATGTCAATTTTATGGAGTCCCTTCATGAACAGGAATCTGCTTCTCTTAATAGCACTTCTTTTATAGAGCACATCATTTCCATTTACCTGCTCTTGGACTGTGTGTTAAATCCAACTAAATCAATTTTAACAAGCCCCTTCTTCAATTGTGAAGAGGCAATTAGCACCCAGTGATGTCACCCAAATTCCCGTAATTGTGAAGCAAAAGTCTTCCATCTCTCCTCATCGGTTCGAAAATTCTGACAACTTGGCATTGTTACTAATTCATTTGCAAATGGAATTGAATCTGTCTTTTTTTTTTAAGTCCTATTTTCTCTAAGTTGTCTGAATTATACAAGAAAAGAAGATACCCCGACACTCAGAGAAGTACCTATGAAATAGCTAGGTATTTATGATGTTACGCCTCACAGGAATTCCCTATTAAGAACAAGGCTAATTGTAAGAGAATGTGGTGGTTTGTTGGCAGAAATTATCTACTTCTTCCCATATAGTCTACCCTAATCTGTCTGCCTCAGTGAAGAATCTTTTGATTAACTTTTTTTTGGTGTTCTGGTTCTTTAATTTGGGGCTCATTACATTACATTAATTCTAATCTTTCTGAATCTGTTGCCTGTTAGACTACATGCTGAATAATCAAAACCCCTCCATATTTTAGAGCCGTGGTCTTTTTTATCTACTGAATTCTAAATGTTTTATCTGTCTAAATCAGTTCAGGATGACTGTCTTTCCAATGACTGGAAATCTTCTTTTCCATCCCAGCTTCTACTATATCAAATAGCAGGAGAATGACAAGAACCTCAGTGATGACTTCAATATTCAAAGAGATATTGATGACTTCAATATTCAAATGTTCACAAAGTTTAATTTGAAGAGGAGGCAAATTTGGCTTCAACTTGAAGATAGTTTTCAAGTTGTCTCTATTCCATGTCCAGAGAAAATGGCCCATGATATAAAAGCAGATTCCTGTTTTCATATCAACTTTCACTGCAAACTTTTATTTTTTTTTTTAATTACAGGTCAATATATCATGACTTTCTACTTTTAGAGGAAAAACAGAAATTGGTTTTCTTTTCTTTGACAAACAATAATAAAATATTTTCAAATGCTTAGGAGGAAAATAGAGAAATGTTATTACACATTTAAAGATTTGGGGATATTGAGCATTATTTTTTCCACATGGAGGCTGCAAGATGGAAGAATTGTAAACTAAAACAAAGATGATTTAACACGATCTTTCTTTCAATGACACTAATCATCTATTAAGAGGAAAAGAGAAACATTTAGGAGCATAGAGTTCTTTTGAAAACCTTGGACCTTTTAGAAATTACTTGGGTGAAGTAATGAAAGGCAGGGACATCTAGTTTGTGAATAGTCTCCTGAGAAAAACAAGTCTATTTCATGAGACCTTACAATATATTCCCTTATTATTACCTGGATCTGTTCACTTCTTATCAAAAAATCTGAAATTATATTAATTAAATATACTCTAGATTAAATAAAGTGTTTTTCACAAAATAGAAGAGCTTTGGGGAGTGTTCTCATTCTATCAATAGCTCTAAAGTTTGTGTAAATTATTCAGTTTGCATTACTTTTGCAAACACATAAGACCAGAAATTCCAAGGAGAAGGGACAGGAAAGGAGAATATACTCCTGGGGCATGAGGAGAGCCTGTGGGTGGATGATAGACAAAGGTGGGGCATTACAGTGGGAGGTTTAGGGATTTTAGGGATATAAGAAGCTGTGGTGGGTATCAAGTAGAAGGAGAGAGACATATAAAGATATAAAGAGGTGTATAAGTCAGCTTTTTATCACTGTGATCAAAATAACCAACAGAATAACTCGGGGGAAGAAATATTTATTTTGGCTTATGATTTCAAAGGTTCCATTCCTTGATCAGGTGACTCCATTGATTTCATCTGAAGTGAGGCAGAACATCATGGCACAAGAGCATGGCAGAGGAAAGCTGCTCAGCTCATGACAGCTAGAAGAGAGAGATGGGGGGAAGGAAAGGGGGGCAAGATATGGTCCCCAAGGGCACATCCTTAATGATCTATGTCCACTAACCATGCTCCATCTGCCTACAGTTTCCACTATCTCCCAGTAGTGCATTGAGAAATCAATGAATTATTTCACTGATGAGGTCAGAGCTCTCATGACCCAATTGCTTTCCCAAATCCCTACCTCTGGACAGTGCTGCACTGGAGACCAACCCTTCAAAACATGAGCTTTGAAGGGACATTCTAGGAAGAAAAACAGGAGGCTCCCAGGACAAGTCTTATTCAAAGGTTGTCTAGAATCAGCCATCTGTTCAGGAATGGGGAAGAAATTCTGCTTCCTTCTTTTTATAAGGTCTCTCTGTTCTTTATTCCATTTTCTACCTTCCTTCTCTTTCACTTTCACTTTAGCCTTTATTGTTACTCTTTATCTTTTCTCCCTTTCTTGAGTCTCTGACTTAAAGATTCAACTACCAAACCAGTATTAGATATATTCAGTTATATTACAAACTCAATCAGTTTGGAGGCTTGGCCTGACAAAGGACCTATCATTCTGAAACTCATGTGTTAAGAATTTGTAATAATCAAGTTCCACATTTTGGAACAAAAACAATGTGTAAATTGGGTGCAGAATTCTTCAGCATTCTAAACACAGATTATGCATCTTATTATATTGGTCCTGACCCAAATAATTTCCTAAGCAAAATTGATTCTGGATTGTGTGGACCTGGAGAGAGCCTCAGCTCCATGAAAACATATTGGGAAATGATAGAAATGCAGAAGAAAAATACATTTTTTTTCTTCCCCAAATTGCCACAGCTTTGACTGTGCTTCTGTTGATTATATCCATTCAGAAATATTCATGTTAGTATCACTATCTCATAAATGTTTACTTGTTTTCATTTTATTGAATTTGCTTGGAATCCATTCAACACACTTTCTATTTTTGATAACCTCATTAAAATCACAAAAGAACATGTTCACCATTTCAATGTTCTGTCCTGAGGTTTTGTACATGAGTATTATGTCACTGTAACCTGACCACAGGTAGTATAAATGGGCTTTTCCTTTACAAAGGAGCTAAAGTTAGCAAAACAGATTTCTTCCTTTCTCCTTCCTTTCTCACCACACATGAAAGTGTGGTTATTCTTGAGTTGTTTCGATCATAACTAGAGACTATTCTTTAGCTTACTGAGGTTCATTATATGCCTATTCCATTTAAGCTACATCACTGAACAACAAAATATAAGAAGCCAAAAATTCCAAAGCTACAGAAACTGCTTGTACACCAATGGTGTTATATATGCCAGAGGGTCTGGCACAGCTACCATTTCTATTGCAGATGCACCCACTGGGCCAAGTCCTAACTTCAGCAGCTTGTTTCTTCTCATCTTCATTCCTCCTGTCCCACTGCCAGGAAGCAACAGTCCTAAGGTCCTTTAGCTCTAACTTCCATCTTGTTCTTGATCTATGTTACTTTCTGTTGATTATTCGAGACACATTCCAAGTCATGATAATATTCTTGCTCCTTTCTTCTAAGTCAATACTCCTAATCTCTCATTTCTTTATTAGCTAATCTTATAGTAACATCATACTTTGGGAGGGGGGACAGTATTGGAGATTGAACCCAGAGGCATTCTAACTCTAAGCTATACTCCTTAGCCCTTTCTTAAAATTTTTTTTTTTATTTGAAACAAGATCTTGTTAACTTGCTGAAGCTGGCCTTGAACCTGCAGTTCCCCTGCCTTAGCCTCCCAAGTACAGGTATTACAGATTTGTGGCACCATGCCCAGCTATATTATACAGTTCTTGAACTTTTACTATGAAGCCAAAATCATGTTAAGCATTTTATGTTTCACTGCTTTGATCTCTATAATAACTATAGAGAAAGTTACTCCGTATGATCTGTAAATGAGGAAACAGACACAAATGCAATCAGAAAATAGAATAATAGGAGTCAAACCTAAACATTCTTGTTTCAGGGCTAATTATAAAAATGTTATTGTTATAATTATTAATGAATTTTTCTGCAGTACTGGGGATTGAAGCCAAGAGTGCTTCACCACTGAACTATACTACCAGCCCTTTTTAATTTTATATTGAGACAGAATCTCACTAAGTTGCTCAGGCTGGCCTTGAACTTGCAATCTCCTTGCCTCAGACTCCTAAGTAGCAGAGATTACAGGCCTGTGCCACTGTGTCCAGGGAAGCCACACTATTTTTATATAATTTAAGTTGCTGGAGTTAAATATACACTAGCTCCACCACAAGTCGATCATAGCAGAATTGCACTTCAAACAAAACTAAGATTCAAATTAAAAATTTGTGTTGAAATCAACTTAATTGCAAATTAAACTTCTGAAACATAAATTGGATTATAATAGATCTTAATAGGAGGTCATGGTTTCTTGTATCAGAGACAATCATCATAATCACCAGTGGTATGATACCTAAAGAGAAAAAGCGGAGCATAGGTTTATATTCCTTGTGACTGGTGTTGTGGAATTAATATGGTATCTGGGTTTGAGTACATGGATTTAATCTTGGCTCTAAAGATTACTACCTGTGTGACCTTTTTAAAAACTCACATTTCTTAGACCCCACTTCTTCATGTGAAAGTCTGGGAACTGATATTTTTTTCTGAATGTCTACTATATAGCAGGCTCTCTATTGATGCTGCATGCACCTTACTTCATTTAACCATCAGACCTCTAAGGTGCTTCATATTATCTTCAATATGTAGGTAAGACCAAATAAGTTAAATATATTGACCAGAGACAATAGCTGTTCAGTGACCTAACTGGAACTTGAATCTAGTTTCACTTGACTTTAAAATCTCTGTGACTTCAACTGCACCACACTGACTTAGAGAGGTAATAAAATAGGGCTGCCTTGCAGAATTTTGAGTTTTGCATGCAGAAATGTATAAGAAAGTTACCTAATGTTTTAATTTATACTTGGTAAGCATTTCAATGTTAGCTAATTAGGAATATCAATTTGCTTGTACAAGAAGTTATCCAAATTTTATATGGTAGTACTTCAAACTTGGTATCATCATCAATTAAAAACCTCTAATAGCCACATAAATGGACAGTTTTTAGGAGCCCTCAATATGAGAACTATGGAGATCCTGTTTTTATTGAGGAACGCTTTGCCTGTTGTAGAGTTTACTGTAAGGAAGCCTCATGTCCAGCTCTATAGAAGATTCTGTCAGGCCCTACACATATCACCTGACCTTTTAAATTTCACTACATATCTGCTAGAATATCAACTGCCTGCACTGAATGCTTTTGCCATGCATTGCTCCTCTGGCCTCCAGAGTCTCTCTGTGCACTGCAGTCTAGTGTCAGGGAATTAATACTCTTCATGATCATCCCCCCCCCCCAAAAAAAAAGCCAGTGGCAAATGATGTATAAATAGCTTGGTTCCATCACCTCTTGGTTGGATAACTCTAGGACCATGTTCTATTGTTTCCCAAATTTTCCCAGCTGAATAAAGCTACAGTTGGTTACCTGGAAAGGGGTTTGGTAACACACCCTTTATTCATCTCCTACTTTTTCCTCTCTCACTTCCCTAGTTTCTCTACTAAATCATTTGCACTAAATCTTTGTCTCAGGATCTGCCTAGATGATATTTTAAAATAAGGCAGATCATTTTAGGTAGAATTTGAGCATACTAAAAAAAAATTTCCTCTTTCCCTGCCTGAGTTATGAAGCAATTAGACATTACTTAAAAGAGTAAGCCAGGTAGGGACCAGAAATCTCTTTATTACTGATAAGTCCAATCAGTATTTGTCAGTAAGTGGCTCTCCTAATAATTACTCTTGAAACTGAACATTTATTCATTCAGTCTCAGGTAGCCTTGGAATCATACTTTCTGTCCATCCCAGGTGAGGGGTTGAGCCCTATAGGAAATATGTTGTTAGTCAGTTTTTCATCACAGTGATCCAAAATACCTGACAAGAGCAACTTAGAGGAGAAAGGTTTATTTGGCTCACTGTTTCAGGGGTTCAGTTCATGGTTTGCTGGCCCAAGACAGTAACATCATGGTGGCAGGTCATGGAGGAGGACAGATGCTCAGAGAGCATAAGAGAGAGAGAGAGAGAGAGAGAGAGAGAGAGAGAGAGAGAGAGAGAGAGAGAGAGAGAGATTGAAATTAGAAGGAGTTAGGGAAAGATGTAGTCCTAAAGGCCATGCCCCCAATGACCCACCTCTGTTCCATCTCTGAACCATGGTGTATTGGAGACATGCTTTCAACACATAAGCTTTGGGGGGAGGCATTTCGGATATAAACTGTAATATATGGCATAGAAAGAAGAAAAGTCATGTGTCTCTAGTATTTCACCCTGATAGAGAGGAGAGTAAAGGACTGAGTTAACATACCAAGTTTTCCTTCAACCTCACCAGTCAGATGTCTCTCCATCTTCCTGGGGGAAGAGAGCGTAAAGAGGAAAAGAGAATTGAGATGAATCGTACTCACTGGTATTGATCCACATGGATGGAAATTTCAAAAGTGGGGAAAACATGTTCCTAGGACACATGATCCAAAATGTATAACCCATTAATATGTTAAGGCACTACGTCAACATTAGGAAGTTTCAAAATGTCTTAAGATGTTGGACCCATAGATAAATTATAGAGGAATATATGACGTTAACATTAATTATACTAAAGCAAAATCATTATATTTAATAGATATTCTCTGAAAAGCAAAAAAAAAAGTCAAATAATTTTAATATTACATCTGTTTACTCTTAGGAATTAACTGTGACCCAAGTCTTGCTAACAGTCCCTCTTGTGTAACAAGGATACACAAGTCCCTTTGTGTAACCTTCCTTTGTTCACTGATACACTCTTTGAGGTCATTTCACCTAATTCATGACTCAAGTTATTTGTTCACTGAACCCATACACAGCCACAGAGTCTCCTGAACCCATTATCATTATTGCATGTGTCATGCTGTATTATATACCTCTATCATATTTTCAGGTTTCTGATGACAGACACTATATATTATGTCTTATCTATCCCAAGGACCCTGACTAAAACCAGACAAATAGGGAATCAGTAAATTTTTTCAATGATTACATCAGCTAGAGACATTTTTTAGTCAAGAAGGCTAATTTGAAATACCTACCATTAACATTGTCACACATAAACTGTATTTCTTATATTAAGTACCAAAAAATCCTGGGAGTCTCAACTAAATGTTTACCCAGGAAAATTTAAACTTATTCCTTTGACTCATTCTTTTACATAGTCAATCAAGACTGCTAGGATATATGAGTAGAATATAAAAGTATTTCACCTGAACATGTGATAATCAAAAGCATGTAGATCTCCCTTTACCAAAAATTGAAGGATATAGGACCCTGGAGATCAGATAAGAGTACACAAATTTATTGTGATATTTTTTCCTGCCTATTATATAACCCAGATCTCAAGAAAATACCATTCAAATATTAGGCCTTTTACTTTGCTATTAAGTTATTATATGATGTTTTAAGATAATCACTATATAATTTCCTGTATATTTGGAAAGATACAGGCAAAGAAATTTTCAACTACTGAAATTTCCATGGATATTAATATAATAGTAAATCCAAGAGTACAAGTCATTATTAATTTGAAGTACAACTAATTCAGAATTTGTAACACCTATAATCAGAAGTGAGTTTGTAGTGTACTTTTACAAAATATGCATAATCATCACATCACACACACACACACACACACACACACACACACACACACCAGAATAATTTATACCAAAATTATAATTTAGAGTAAACATGAATAATAAAAAATAAAATAGCATAACTTTGAGAAATTTCCTTTAGTTTAAGCCTCTCTCAGATCACATTCAACTGAAGAGTAAGAAACATTGAGTGCTATAAGGACTTAATTGATGAGCAACCTAATCTCAAAAAGGAGTAAATCACCAGAAGGCAATGTTAGCCCCAAGTGAACAACAACAAAAAAAAATTCTAAGAGAGAAAGTCTATGTATAAAATATTGTCACCACCAACTCCTGGCATACAGCACTATATTCTGCTTTTATAACATACCTATCAAGAACAAGACCCTGCTTCTGTGAGTCATTATCACTAAACTGATACTGTTTGTGCTGATAAAAATCCTCTTAGGGACCCTGTATGCTTTGTTTTATTTCAGACACAGGTTTTGCCCCCCCAACCCCCCCACCCCCAGCAATCTCTCTTATTTTCATTGACATTTCAACAGTGTTAGAGATGGATTGGTGTGATTCTGCTCATTGTTACCTTCTGAAATGAAAGCTGCCACAAAATAATTACTGGCAAGAAGGTGCCTGGTTGTAGACTCACTCATTGCAGCAAAAATAGAGATGGGTTTATTTAATCTCCTGCTTCAGCAGGCTATTTGGCTCATCAGAGAATCTGGAAGCTTTTTCTATTTTTTTTTTTTTTTAGGGAACAAGATAAAGATGCAGCTAAGGATTTGCATGTTCAAGTGATATGAAAGCTGGAAATTACTACTGACCTGGACATCAACCAGAAACTAACAATTGGTTAAAAAAAGGAAAATGAGTGAAGATAATAGAAGGTATGTTATTATAAATAAAATGATTTCCCTTAACCTGATAATAAATTATCTTGGGAAACATAAAAGTGCCTTTAGGTACCTAACACAAATCTGGTTATCTCAATTTAAATAATTTTTAATTTTTAAAGTAATGAGATGAGCATTCACTGTTAAATATGAAATTGCTACAGCCTCGGCTGTAATAGGTTGTGGGGGCAGGCTCTTTGACATTATTCATTTAAAGGATGATTTTTCTAAAGGGCCAGAGAGTGCTATAGAATTGAGTATAACTAAAAAATCAACAACAAAAGATGTGGACAACAGCTTACTTTTCACAATGCAGAGATGTGCTCACTGGAAATAAAGCTACAAAATAAATGAGAGGCTAAAAATTCTAAAGAACAATAACAGTTGAGTCTATTCCAATGTTATGGTTTGGATAACCCTCATGTGTTAGACAATGCAGCTAGGTTTGGAGGTGGGGCATAACTGTGGAAGTGGGGCACTGAGGGCATGATCTCGAAGATTATCATCTGTCCCTGACTTTCTCTTCCCACTCTGAAGCTTCTGGATTTCTGAAACAGCTTTCCTACCCCACACCTGCCACCACAATAATTTTGCCTTGGAGCCAGCCAATCATGGACTGAATTTCTGAAACCTTGAGCCAAATTAATCTTTCCTCCTCTTAATGATTCTTGTTAGGCATTTTAGTCACAGCAACAAAAGAGCTGATTAAAACACTCAACAACTGAGCCAGGCATGGTGGCACATGCCTATGGTTCCAGTACTTGGAAGGCTGAGACTGGAGGATCACAGGCTCTAGGCTAGTCTCAGATAAATTGCAGCAATCTAAGTGGGACCCTGTTTCAAAACAAAACAAAATAAAAGCGTTGGGTGTGTAGCTTAGAGGTAAATGCCCCTAGGTTCAATCCTCAGGATCAAAAAAAAAAAAAAAATCAACAACTGATTACTAACTATAGTGTAAAATTGATTATATAGGAACTTATGCATTTAACTGGTTGTGGATTTTGCTTGGTTTTCCTGAAGATTCTTTTGGAGGACGGTTGTGGAGTCACACCTACAGAATAATGAAGAATTTGGTTTAATCAGCCTAAATATAGTGGCCACAATAAAAAGTAGTTTATCACAACATCCTGCAACTAATTTAACTATAATTTATGGTTAGCTATCATTACATTTTCTAGGTTGGCTGCATGTATACCACAAAGTTTAGCAAAACGCGATTTTCCCTAAACAAGAAACAAAATTTTCAATGAGTTAAGCAGGTGAAATGCAGGAGGTTGACCTTTACAAATATTTTTAGATGGGAAGATTCTAAAGCTTGTATTTCTCTAGAACAACTACAATCCGCAGATATTTGTTTGGAGAAATTGGCAAGCACATTGTGAAAGTTTTGAGTCATCTAAGGAGAAAAATCAAAATTAAAATTAAAAAAAACCAAAGCACTCACACTATTAGGAGATGGCATATGCATTGAATAAGGAGTCCACAGTTCTCTGACAGCTGTAATGGGATCCTGAGTTTCTTGCTTCCCATTTCTTGCACAGACACATTCCTCTGCCCTCCCCTTGATGATCCTAAGGTGGAAACCGTTAAGTATGTGACATTCCTAATGGGACAAGGGCTTACCAAGGAGATGCTGGCTTTGTAGTGATGCTTCCTAGAATTTTGACCCTAGAAACTTTCTCAGGAATTAGGAGGTTGAAGTCCAATGGAGGAGGGGAGGCAGTCAAATAAACAGCATGTGACAAACTCTTCACCCATTCAAATCCAACCAAACCCCTCCTCCCATCCCTAATCATCACTTCATGATCATCTATTCATTCTCTAAATGTCCTCAACATATTATCTGATGTTCATGTTCAAAGCCTTTCTCTCTCCAGGACAGAGAACAAAGCCAAGTCTCCTGCCAGCTTTCCTAACATGTTTAATAGTACTACCCTTCCTCAGGTCACTCAAGCTTAAAAAAAAAATGTGGTGGCCTTTGATTCATATTTCTCACTGTACCACCCTTTCATCTAATCATTTGCTGAGCATTATCAATTCTACTACTGCAATGTCTTTCATATATTTTTACATTATTCACAATTTCATGTACCACTTCAGCAGCTTCCTAACTCACCTGTCTCTTTTTAGTCTCCTCTACTGTAAAATGGATACTTTTAAAATTCTCATTGTGAAAATATCCATCTTCAAAACTTTTTTCTAGTTTCCAGTTACCCCCCAAAACTGTGCCCAGCACCTTTTCTCTTCTCTCACATATGTACTACTTCTTATGAAACTTCAGTCAGCATAAAGTGTTGGACTATGTCATTGATGAATTCACTATTCTCCAGGAAAAAGTGCAGAGTTATGTGGATTTTCATGCACCTTTTTCTCAGCTTGATATTTTATGATAGATTATTCTGAATTCTTCAAATGGTTGGTGTCTCTGTATTCCCTCAGTGAGTTTTTTTTAAGTGCATTAAATGCATCAACCATGAATTGAGAAAACAGGAAAAAATAACAAGTATACTATGAATCAGATCTAATGAAAAATGTGTTAAGTCAAACTCCTCTAAACAGCGATAAATTGAAAAAAAATTATCCTAGGAATATAGTTCAGATAGATTAGTAATCTACTAGAGGGAATTACGTTTCATAGACAATCAAATATATCCTTTATTGTTCGCCTGCTGAGATCAAACTTTGAACCACAAGATTAGAAGGTAGAGTTTCTGCACAGAAACTTGACCGTCATTTTTTACAGTTACTCAATTTCTTGAAATACAGATCCTATTTGGTTTTGGTTCATTCCCCAAAACTTAATCTACCTGCAAAGTAGCTCTGCTTTGAATACCTCTAACTGAACAGAGTCAAAGTGAATCCACCACAGATCTACTACATCTGGACCATAAATCATCTCTTCCTTGAGACTGCCCCAGTTTTGTTAATTACATAAGTATTTAAAAACATTGAATCAAACCTTCTTCCTTAGCTTCTTCCCGTTCAATCACCCTCTTTTTTTAATAGCTTCAGACTTACCAAACACTCTTCAGTCTGTGTCTCTTTCACATGTGTGCTATTATAATGATAGTTAATATGCTCATAACTCCTTAGCTGGAAAATATAATCGAGCTTAGGTTTCCTACCTCTTCTTCCTGAATCTATTGAACACTCCACTCTACTGCCAGGATTCCAGGTGTTTGCACCCTTCTCATGCTCAAAACTTCCTGTAGCTCCACTTTTACAGGAATTGGGTCTAAATGAAATAATCTGTGGAAGAGTCTATTGAATGATAAAGCAGTATGACATGGTCAGAGTTATCATCACCTTTGACTTATTTCCACGTTTTGTCATGTTTCTTAAAATTAATAAAGACTATAAGATGCATATGTATCTGTAATCCACTTCTAGAGTTACCTTTCAAAAGATAATGCAAAAAGTAATAATAATAATTAGAAGAAAAGGGCTGGCCCTTTAATGGAACCAGAATGATTCTAGCAATTACATAGTACTTACACTCTTTGTACACTAGTTTGAGAGATTTACCTATATTAATTCATTTAATCACTCCAACAACTCTATGTAATGAATATAGGGAAGAAAAAATATCATAGTTCCCACACCCTCCAATACATACACCACTTTCTGATTAAGTTAAGAGCACAATAATTTCTCTCTCATATCCTCACAGATTCACCCACCGATTTACAAATAAGTTCAACTCCCTAAGCTGAAATTCAGAGTGCTGAATGTTCTGACTCTAATATTCTTCCTTATCTCCCTCTATTCCACCCTTCCGAGCCCACACTGCAGGCTCTCATCCCTTGAAAATCCCACGCTTTCCCATTTACCTACCTTTCTCCATATTCCTCTTCCCACTTTTCCTGGGTCTGCAAAATGAAACAGTACAGCCTTCTGCTATTGGTTCTTGTTACTAGTCATTTATCTTTAGATTTAATCTACCTGTATGTGATCTCTCCATTTTTCCATACCTAGTATAGTGTTGCATATTGCCTAGCATTTACCACATTTGCTCTCAAAATATAATAATTCATGAATATATATTTTCTCCACTCTCGTGAGAATTCATTGACGATAACTGTGTTCCATTCTAGAATCTTTCTTTTTCAGAGCAGAAGGAAAGAAGTTGATGGATATTAAATGATGAGAACAGTGCCTAGCACATGGTAAGTGCTCAATAAAGGTGAGGTAGTATTAGCTAGAGAAATTATTGCATTTTCATGAGAAATCCAGCAGCACCAAAGCCCTTTGACTTGAGTAACATTACTCCAATTTTAAAGCAAAGAAGAAGCATATCAAACTAAATGATATTCCTATATTTTTATGCAAGTAGTGGCAGTATAAGCGACATTTTTAAACCCAGATCTTATCAATTGTAAGTTTAATGCTATCTTTAGTATATTTTGCTGTCTGGTCTCTCAACACAATGGTGTTCATTTAGTAAATTAATACCTGGATTCTGAGGCAAAAAGCAGGATCAATGTGTTGTTAAGTGACATCCTTAATGTCAGACCAAGTCTGGTTTAGTTCCTCTAGTTACAAATAAAGTTTTTTATTAGGGAACAACCAGACCTGTTTGTACACATTTGGGCTATGGTTGCTTTCAAGGCAGACGTGGATAATTGTGACAGAGAACTACACAGTCTAAAATACTTCCCATCCAGGATTTTACATTAAAAAAAATGTTGACTTTGGGTCTATATGAGTTATTCACAAGTATATAGACATTAAAATCCTTTATCACGTGTGTCCCACATCTTGAGATTCTGCTGAATTTATATGGATGGGAACCTGAGCATTTTGTTGTTGCTGTTGTTATTGCTGTTATTATTGTTGTTGCTGCTACTGTTGTTGTACTGGGGATCGAGCCCAGGGGCATTCTACCTTCCAGATACATCCCCAGCCTATCTTATTTTTTTTTTTTTATTTTGAAATAGAGTCTTGCTTAGTTGCCGAAGCTGGCCTTGAATCTGCAATCCTCCTGTGTACACCACCATGACTGATGAGCATTTGTTGGTTTTAAAAATCTCTCAGGTGATTTTAGTGTGCACCCAGGTTTAAGAATAACTGCTAGGAAAGGTCTTTTCCAGACAAATTGTGATGACAATTGAAGCCACGGGATGGAGACATAATTATAAGATATGGCAAAATCACAAGTCAGAATTTTGAAATATGCCTGGTTGGCAAAGCTACTGGCACAATTTACTCAATGAATGCATGAGGTTTGCAATGTATACAAACTAATTTTCTGACTTCGTTAACAACACCATTGGAAAGAGGAATGAAAGGCTTTCCAATAAAAAGCTGAGATGATTCTAACACCTACTTCATTTCTCTAAACAAAACTAGATTTTATTCTGGAGGATCTGACAAAGGTAGTTAATTAGAAGATCATTTGTGCCTTGATTAGAAGCCTTGCTTGATGAAAGATACAGAATGTCGCTTATAATAAACACGTTTGAAGCAAGTGGAACACAACTTTAGTGCACTCTTGTTGTCAATTTTCTACCTAATTGGCTTATAATTATAGCCATGTTGGTGCCTCTCATAATAGAGACATAAATTTGTGAAAGGTACTTGCACACCATCCTTCCTACAGAGTTTGGTGAGTTCCTAGGGGGTAGACTTTTAGGAAGAATATCTGGAGTATGGAACATCAAGGGTGTTCCTCTGGAGTCATTGTAGGAGGTTATGGTAGCCAGAAAGGAATCATGATAGATCTCCTGCTCTTCTAACTCACTCCATGAAAAACCCTGTGCTCCTCCAGGTCACTACACCTGTGCCCTGACATCCCCCAGAGAGCTGAATATTGTGTTATTTAAAAGAGAACACAGACCACAGTGATAATGTAGATAATATTAATAGAATAATTACTTTTCGCCCAATTCCTGCCAACTTATATAGGAGGAATTTCAACTTCTTAGAAGTAATGGTGATAAAGAATCTGCCTACTGTTGTGACCCAAAATACCTGATAACTGCAACTTAGAGGAAGAAATATTTATTTGCTTATGGGTCTGGAGATTTTAGTCCACATGTATAGTCCATTTACACCAGCTGCCAAGCAGGAGCCAGGACTCTAGGTCATCTGGACATGGAGGCAGAAATCAGAGAGAACAAGGGAGGGGGGTGAGGAACACCTCCAGGGACCCACTTCCAGACATGCTCTGCCTTCCCCACATTCCCGGGGACCCCCCTCAGAGCATGGCTGCCTCCAGAGGATGAGATCCAGGGGATATTTTACTTTCAAGCTATAATATGCCTCTTCCTGCCTCTCTTAATAGCTTACCCCATTGGAGGATGAATTATTTATGATTGTTGAGTAGGATTGATATGATAAAGGCTCATATGTCATTTGAATCTGAGAATCTTGGCCTTTCTGAGCTTGGTAAGTTATGAGGTTGGTCACTGTCTTTGATGCAGCCAGCTGGGTAAGTGTATGATCTGCAGATCCAGTCTCCCCACCTGAATTTCAAACTTGGAGAGCAAAGACATGATAGGAAGTCTATTCTAAGTTGAATCTAAGCAGACAGAAATGAAGTTTTTTCCATTGATGCAGAATCCGGAGGGCAGATTCGTGTGATTAATTAGCAGTTTCACTCCTCCTCCTCCATAATAGTTGCAGACATATTTATCATTGTTCATATAATTCAAAGCATGGGCCCTTCATAATAACCCTACGAGGTCGCTGAAATAGGTACTCCTTCCCAAAGTCTCTGGCTGTTCTTTCACATTGTAGTAACATGGCTGTTAAAAAAATCTACTGTATCTTATGTATCCTTCTGCCCATCCATCTTCCATATCGCCACCAAGCTCATCCCTTTAGGCAACACACAAGATTACCCCAAACCTTGCCCCAAGGAGCAGTCTAATGAAAGTTCCTGACAAGTTTTTAATACCTTCATCAAACACAAGGAAGTATAAACCTTTTGTCTTGACACACTTAAAGGTAGAGAATGTGAGTGGGAAGGTCAGTTTCATTCTTTGAATAAAAAATATTCATCTTCTTTGACCTGCTAGGTACTGAAGACACAATAGCAAAATCTCGGTGGTTTTTACTTTCAAAGAGTTTGTCGTTCTGTGGCCAAAGTTTAGTTGCACCTTGACTAGCCTTTGGATACTGCAGCAGCCTCACTTTAATGTTTTTCCCCCCAGGTGTCTGGCACTGCCCCCAACTTGCACATGGCGTAGCTTAGAAGAAGGTTATGCATATATTAGTACAACTACAGAGAAGAAAGGCCAACACAATGAAAATCCCTTTGAGCAACCATCATCAGAGGCTCTATTTCTCATTCCTATTCTTCTTGGCTTTATTTTTTTAAAAGGACATGAAAAAGATTTTGTGATATCCAGTCCTCTTCTCCCCCAAATCCCCAAACCAGAAAACTACCTATCGTATATAACAAAGCAGCTCATTCATCCCCATGACAACTAACAATAAAAACAGAATTTATAAATTCAGGTGAGAATAGACTAGTGTGAATGAACTTTTAAAATAAAAAAATTATATTTATATTTCCATTCAATTGACTTAAAGATGAATTTTAGAGAAAGACGGAGTATATAAATAAGACTAGATACAGAAATTAGCCAGAATTGTTTTAAAATACTATAAAACATTTTTTTAAGAAATGGCCCTAAGTATCAAGGACTACTTAAGATGCAGCAATCAAGTAAATGAAATTTGCACAACACTCTGAATTATTATTATTTCAGTAATGAGGAGCGTTTTTCAGAGATTGGCTCTGTATTAACATACCAGAAGGCAGATGGTCATCATCATTTTAAGGATATCATGAGTTAATCTTGGCCTCATCTTGCTTCAGACATCACAAATTACATCCTAAAAATCTGCCAGTTTGAGTGGAAATTGTATCTTTTTATGTTCTTTTTATTTCCCCCCAAAAAATAGCTTCAAAATTTTCGTCTTGAAATAATTCATCATTCTCTCATGGTTTGGAGAGAGAGAAGGAAATCTGGAAGAATCTGCTCAGTTTGGGTATAAGATAGTTGCAATGAATATTGCAATCTTTTCCAACTTAGTCATCATTACTGATCTGATTTGTGAAATGAACTAAAATGTGACTGTTGAATTACACAGATAACCATTATATAAATGTGTCAACAGTATATTTGTACAGCCTGTACATTGTGGTGGTATTTTCCTATATATAAGGTTTACCAAGACCCTATTATTTTTTTTAAAAAAATCAAGGTTTGAAATCCCTAATGCTCTATCTCAAAAAGCATGCAAAAATAAAAAAAATGGAACCAACTTTTGAGATCATAATCCTATAATTTCTAAGGAGAATGTCCTTGGAAAAGTTATTTAATTCTCTGAAGATTTTCTACCTGCAAAATACACACAATGATACCTGCCTAAAAGTTTAGAATAAAGGAATGAACGGTTTTTACAATATTTACTTTTAACTCCTAATTGTAGCTATGATTCTCATCTTTACTATTTTCCCAATTACTCTTTTCTGATAAGGATTAGCTCACATAGGAAGAAAGTTTGCTAAAAGGTATTTGGATTCTGACAAAAGAAATGCTAGAAACAAAATTCTCCATCGCTCTCCATTGAGCTCAGAGTTTGGATTTGAGATGTGAGTCTTGGCACTGGTGTGAGAATGGAAAACAGCTGCCAGAGAACTGCCGCTATGCTCTAAATATATTACCATTTGTCTATGTGAATTATCTCCTTGTGTTTGTGGAGAGAACAGTGCTTACCTGAAATGCTGCAGTATCATAAAATCGTTCTTCAATAATACATTCTGGTTGAAGGGGGGATATATCATCAGACAAGATTCTCAGGCTGTAAGGTTTCAGTAATCGAGTCAAGTAATCAATAGGTTTTATAGCCCATAATGGATGAATTCATCTTTCACTTAAATAACCTAAGTAGCTAAAAGCTTTTGATAATTTTCTCATTATAAAATTCAGTTGTTGAAAGACAAACTATTTTCTAGAATTGACCAAGCACATTCTGTAAATCATAGTTCTGAAACCTTGCTATTATAACCCTATCTCAACACCTTCCCTTCTGAAGTGGATTTTGGACTCATAGAATATTCATTTGTGTGCCTGGACACTTTGTCAAATAAAAAAAAAGTCTGCATGATTAAACAGAATATATTATTCTTGTCCTTATTTGCATAATAAATCAGACCTACACCGTGGGTCATTGAGTGCTAGTTTCAGCATCTAACACAGTTTCTATATTGTAAAATTGAAAATGAATCTTCATGAATATGCGGCCTTCTTGAATGGGAATATTGCAACTATGTAATGCCATACCAAATGGTTTTAGCAGTTACAGAATTTGTTTTGTTTTGCTTTTCAGTACTGTGAATTAAACCCAGGGACATCTACCTCTGAGATATACCCCCAACTATATTTTTTAATCCTTTTTTTTTTTTTTTTGAAACAGGGTCTCATTAAGTTACAGAGGGCCTTACTAAGTAGCTGAGGCTGGTTTTTAGCCTGTGATCCTTCTGTTTCAGCCTCCCAACTACTGGGATTACAAGCATGCACCACCACATCCAGCTTCTAGAACTTGGGGTTTGACTCACCACACAGTGGCTGATATACCTACTTTTGAGATTGAATACTACATTAGAGTATTATAGATACAATTTTTCTCAAAGTTCAAACTCAAAAACAAGAATGGTGTGTCTCTGCTTATAATACTCTGTCATTCCCACTTCCTGGGTTTTATTTTTGTTTTCTTGGTACTGGGGGTTGAACCTAGGGGTGTTCTACTCCTGAGCTAGATTCTCAACTCTATTTTTAATTTTTTAAATTTTGAAACAAGGTGTTACTAAGTTGCTGAGGGTCTCACTGAGTTGCTGAGATGGCCTCGAAACTGTGATCCTCCTGTCTCAGCTTCCCAAGTACTGGGATTACTGGCATGTGCCAATATGCCCTGCTCCTGTTTCCTGTTTAGATAAGAAATATTAATTATACTGTCCCCAGTGGAAATATATGGTAAGAAACTTGACTCTCATCATAAACACTTCACAATAAATGCTTAAATTATTAAAATAAAAAGTAATAATAGAAATCTCTATTCTGTTTATAATCGGTTCTGTAATAATATTATAATTGAAATTTGCATATAGATGTCTGCACACAATAAAGAGATATAGTGGATATAAAATATACTAGTGGTGCATGTATATGTTAAAGTGGATGCTCCCAAATTAGAAACTAAGGATATAAGGTTATATTCTTCCAAAGTTTCATATTTGTCTGGCCAAGTCTAAAGATGGGTGAGTCAGACCTTCCAGAAGCCTAATTATACAGCAGATCCAGAAGCTTTCTATTAAATAACTCATCTGTTAAAAAAAGGGGTCGAGGAACAATAAGTTGGTCCAAGAACAATAGAAAGATAGTAAAGAGGAACAGTAGTCTTAAGTAGAGAAGAATATTGACCGTTCAGAACTATAGTATTCAATCACCATGAATTTTGATCTGACACTTGAATAAACTTATTAGGTTTTTTAAAGTCAGCAAAAATAAAAGACCTTCCTTCTGAATATTTTTAAAGTTTTGAAGAAATAAGATAATTCTACTACATAACCTGGGTAACAGAATCAATCAAAAGTGGAAGAATGAAATATCTGACCTGGCGTCATGTATTGGAAAATGTAAAATGTGGCAGTTAATATGCACAAAGATATAGACGAGAAAAAGAAGGACCTTATAAAGTTTTTATAGTCTCAGCAGAAAACAATGGGAACAGTTGAGAAACAAAAACAAAACAAATAAAAATAAGCAGAAGTTCATAAGTATACAAAATGCCCCCTGGAGATTTTAATAACTATTTGGATTAAAGTACATTGTTGAGACTTTTTTCTCTGATATTATAAGTAATGTATGAACAGTATAGAGATGGAAAAAAAAACACACAAGTTAAGCAAGTATAATTCACTTGTGACCTCAGCAAAATAAGAATTAGAGGAAAATAGAGTTTTTAATAGATGACTATAACAAACAATAACGAGAAAGAAAGGCTATTGTTGCTGTTAAGATCATCTTCTGTTTTCCCCTAACTAGGATAATCTTGTTAGTTTCATATGATCACACTGGCACACTATAGATATCCTAAGTCTTATGCCTCATTCCCCAAATGATCCATTTACTAATTACTGGAGGTCAACTCTTCCTGTCATTTCTATATTTGCAAATGTCAGCACACCATCCCTGGAACCATGGAGTCATCATGGACAACCTCTGAAGTATTTGTTCTCTTAGTTCAGTGCTAATGACACTTGGCTTACATTTTATTTCCTTGAATTATCTCAGTAAATACTATCACAGTCTATTTTCCCCTGGCAGAAATCAGTAGAGTGATTAATACTGACCTTTGGGATACAACTTCACATCATTAACAGTGAAATCAACAGCAGTAGTAAAGGATGCATATTTGAAGCTGTTCAGGTCAGCTCCAATTTTGGTATTTAATGTACTATTACAACAGAATTTTTGTAATTTTCTCAGAAAATTAAATGTTCTAGAATGATATGGGCTCCATTGGTTGTTGCTTTAACCAACATGCATGTTAATAATGTCATCAGATAGGACCCCAAGTATTATGCCCTTAGAGTGTAATAGAACTGAGTTAAGTCTGACACCATGGGATTAAAGGCATAATCAATTCCAAAACTTTTTAAAAGGAAGCATGTTTTATTCAAATTTTTAGAAGAAAAATTAGAGATTTGAGCTGAACATTTTGAGGCAGAGTGTTTCAGCTTTAGATCCCTAATCAGTTGCAGAACATTCAAATCCCAGCAAATGGCATATTTCCTGACACGTGATAGTCAAGAAATACATATTGAATGAATGAATGAATGAATGAATGAATGAATGAATGAATCCTTGCCGACAGCAGTTGCATGGGATCTGGCCAGATGATCTTCCTTTTCTTTCCGCACCTCTTTCAAATTCACATGCTTGCTCATCTTCCCTATCCACTCTTGTGTCCAATGCTCTTTATTTATTTTGCAGTAATCAACTTCTTGTCCTGATTTTCCAGGATTTCTGCTATCTGTGGCCTACTGAACCTCATTCCTTTCTATTCTCTCCATACTTGTATCCTTTCCTTGCCTGAGTTCTCATGCCTTCCTGATCCATTAACATTCAACCATCATTCTGAAATCAGGGATTCATGACATCATCATCCCTATGTCACAAATATTCTTTACTCTCCTCTGCCCTTCCAAATCTCACTCAGTCATCAATACGTAGACTCAGGTTCTCTGGGAAATCTTTTCAAGATATTGATTGTTCATTGATGTCTTGCTCATTCACTGTTAACTTGCTGTGTACTGAGGTACAGAATTATCAGCAGCCAGAGATGCAAATATGACTACACACAGGTGTGAGGTTTGAAACTCTTATATACCATAGGTAAAAATAAATAAATAAATAAATAATTCCAATAAAAAGAAATAAGTACAAACCTGAAATGTATAAAGATTACTGTAGTAGTACATTAATAACTTATTGCCTTTATCGCACAATTGAGAATGAATTGCATATTTATTGTTTTTGTTGTTTGTCTGAGGATGTATATATATTCAACTTGGTTTTCAGGTTGAGGATAAATATCCTGAGGAAACGAACAATATCTCATGGCAGCATGCCATAGTAATTCTTATTAGTAATTTTTCTCTCCTCTTGGATATGTCTAGATTTCTAGGGGGAAAGAAGAAAATTATTACTCCCCCTCCTTTTTTTTTTTTGGTTCTGGGGATTGAATCCAAAGCCTCATACATGCTAGGCAAGCAAGTATTGTACCACCATCCCCAGCCCTTCTTTATGTCTTCTTTAGATAATCCCTTGATTTACACAATTCATTGTACCACTGAGCTATATCCTCATCCTTTCTTTGTGTCTTCTTTAAATAATTCCTTGATAGACAGATAATTCATACAAGGAAAATGCAAGTAGAAATTGCAAGAAATGGAAGGCTATTTAATCACACTAATTGTTAGAACGATATAAACAGGATACAATTTTACACAAAATTGTATAGGTTTAGAATGTGTATATTATGTAAATTACAATATTTTTGTCAATAAATAACAACACCTGGATAAGGGGCACTTAAATAATAAAGGTTTATTTATCTCATGTTATAAGAAATCTAGAAACAGGTATAATAATGCAACAATATCATCAGAGTCCTTTATTCTTCTGTCCCACTTGGGATTTAGCATTCAACCAAATAGTCATGTTCCTTACACTTTTATTACAATTATGCTTGCATGTAAGGGTAAGAGAAAGATGGAAAATGAAACACACACTTATTCACAAACACACATATACACATATGTAAGTTCACACAGACTGTGATAATTTTTATAAGAACAATGAAATAAGGTTGGATAGATAGGTAGTTTGGGATTGGAAAAGATTGAAATCCTGGCAGTTTCTGTCTTTCTATTCTGACATATTGGTCAGTAATGTCTTTACACATGTTCATGAGATGTGTACAACAACATCAAAAGATCATATGGCAGTCTCCTATAGAAAAAGGGTGACAATTATTCTCCTGACACTCTATCTTCATTCTATTAAAAATATTTCCCAAATGTCACTCAACCAATGTAATGCATTAGTCTATTTTCTGTTTCAATGGCAGAGAACCACAGACTGGATGAAACATAAAGAAAAGAAGTTATTTTGGCACATGGTTCTGAAGTTTCAAGGTCTAGGCACCACTTCTAGCAATGGTTTCTCACTAGCTCGGTCCCAAGGTCACAAGCTTGTCACAGGATGCCACATGACAAGAGGCAGGAAACATGCATGTGTGTCTTCTCTGATCTCTCTTCTCTTTTTATACAGCTACAGGGTCAACCAAGGGGCTCCACTCTATTGATGCAATCCAATCCCAATCCTATCCTAAATGCCTCATCTCCAAATACCATCGTTGGACTAATTTGACACCCCCTTAATACCTCATAAATGGGATTAAATCTCAAAACACAAATCCTTAGGCACACAGAAACAATATCTAAACCATAGTCGCCAGTGTCCCCCTATTTCTTATTGGGCAGGAAGAGGTTATATGTACTCCCCTAAACCAATGACTGAGAAAGAAGGGTAGGATTATCATAACTATCTTAAATAACAGTGATTAGTCCCCTGGAGCTGAATAAGTTTACCTCCTCCCCAAACACATGCTCAGCTTCATACCTGAGCCACATCACTGTTTTGTTAGCAGGAAAAGAAGAAAAATGTATTTTAAAGACCAACAGTATCTGCCACAAGGTTAATTTAGAAAGCTTAAGTCAATGCCCTAATATTGCATGGATATTAGTTGGCAGATTCCTCATCAACTTAGCAAGAGACCCTTTTTCAAAAATAAATAAATAAAATAGGGATGGGGGTGTAGCTCAGTGGTAGAATGCTCCAATACCATCACAAAAAAAAAAAAAAAAAAAAAAAAAACCTTCAGTGTTTTTCAACTCTGTCCTAAATCTAAATGCATACTTGAAAACACTGTTTCACTTCTGATAATAAAACGAAACCTTATAATTTAAATGTCTTCTCAGGCTGTATGTCTCCCAAATACAGATGTATTTACTGATATAAAGAGAGAATACACCTCTCCTCCATGGAACTTTTGCTGACTGATCTCATAGGCATTGCGTTTGACTTTCTCTACATGAAGAAGACTCTCTGGAAGAGTAGATATTGGCTGTGATTGGTCCCGTGTTACCTCTACCTCTAGCTTAGCAAGTGGCCCAACTCACAAAATCATTTATGATTATATTTTTCCCTTTAGAAGAATGTTAATTGTATCTACCTTGATGAGTTTCGGTGAAGATTGTATGTGACTATATACGTATAATAAATATGCAGTGCCTGATATAAAGCAATCAATTATTAAGTGGTAACTATCGCTATTGTAGTAGTGGGGATTGAACCCAGGGGTGTTCTACCTCTAAGCTACACTCTTGGCCCTATTTTACTTTTTATTTTGAAGTAGGGTCTCCCTAAGTTGCTAAGGGCCTCACTAAGTTCCTAAGGCTGCCTTTGAACCCTTCATTCTTCTGTCTCAGCCTCCCAAGTACTGGTAATATAGGCATGCACCACCATGCCTAGCAATAACTATTGCTTTTAATAATACATTGTACTTCTTACATCTATATTTGTCTAGTTCCTTAAGAGGCTTAGTTTTACCAGTGAATCTTATTTTCCTGATCAGCTCTAACTGATTAGAGAACAAGAAAAATAACTATTTATATCTTTATCTTTAGGTATTCACTAAATTTCTGGGCTCATATTAATTAATAGTAAACATACGCTAAATTAATGAATAAATATAATGCTTGCTGTGAATCCAACATGCAGAAATGATTAAAAGGTAATACTAAATTTCAAAAATCTTTTGGGTTGGAGGTCCTAAAACCATGGATTCCAATTTACTGTCGTCTAATAAAAAAATGTGTAGAAATCCCTCAGGAAAAAAAATTATTTTTTCTATTAATGCTAAAATAGGAATAAATACTATGAAGGCTTTATTCAGTCTGTAAAGATTGCAGGCTCCTTAATGTGAGAGTCAAAGCTGTCAGCCAGTGTAAACCTTCATTAAATATTGGATAGAAAACTATCAGATTTAGCCAAGAGGTATTTGAGATTAAGTTTGGCGTGGAAATAAAAGGAAGTACATTAACCTGGGTTCGTGTTTTCCCATTTATACTAGAAGAATAAAATTTGCTTTATATAAAATTATTGCTTGTCATACTGGTCTACTGACCGGAAGTCAGCTCAATTGCTCTCCCCCGTCAGCTTCTCTTGCAAGGGTCTCAAGGTTTGCCTTTCCCATTTAGTTTTCTCTAAGGAAGATATATGAAGAACACATTTGCATGAGTCTAAAGCACCAGACTAAGGGGAAGACACTGAAGGCTGTCTGCTTGTGAACAATGGGCTTCATTTCATGCTTTGTTCTAGTGGGCACTCAGCTTTATTCAATCACTGAAGAACAGTATCTAATTTTCCATTCCAGTCCCCAGGGCACACTTGGTATTTAATGAAAACAGTAAACTAGCATATAGAAAGCATTCAATAGATCACGGGTAATGTTTTATCTAACCTTTGGATCCGTCTTATGGAGATGGGCATTATTCTTCTCATTTTGCAGATAATGAAATGAAGACTTATATACATTAAATAAATTTGGCATCAAACAGACCTGGCTTTGAAACATGACTTTGCTGCTTTCCAACTCTAGATGTTTGGGTAAGTTCCCCTTCCTACTATATGAGCTATCCCTCTTCCCTCCAAGAGTCAATACTAGTGAAACTCATATTTTGTGCAACTTCCTCATCCATGATGGGATCTTTCCTCTTGGGTAGTACAGGCTGGGCACTAATCAGTGCTGAGCTCTTTCTGCAGGTTTACTCCTGTCACACTGTGATGTACACTCTTGCTCTCATATTGTTAGTGCCAAGGGAATTTAGAGCTTATTGTTTTGCCTAGGCACAGCTTAAACTCATGAGCCAAGGAAGTGTTCCAACTTTTCATCAATGATTTGTCCTTTGGATAAAAATTTCACCTGATGCTTCAGAAAAATTGAACGGAAGCTATCACTACAGGGCACCTTGGATAGATCAGAGCCCAATATCACAAAAACTTTTTCCCAGTCTTTTCAGATCATCAAGCTAAATAATGAATCTGAAGTCTCCTGATGTCTTTCCTGCCAGGAAGTTTAAATTAGATGTGGCATCCCTTGGGTACCATTCAAAAGAGTTCTAATGACAGTGTAAAAATATTGAAAGAAGCTAAACGAGATTCTTTTACTTAAATATACATAACTATACATGTACTAACTTCACTTCATTGAAATGAAAGGGAAAGAGCTCACTTCAATGCTAATATCATTCTCTCACTGCTTGACTTTATATATAAATGCCAATAATTCTGAGGTTTTGCAAGATGGATATTTATAATTACCGCAGCTTTCATTAGCTAAAAAGCCAGCATTAGAAGGTAAAAATTAGATTTTAATGAACAATTCTTTGGAAGGATGTCATGAATTGGTATCTGGAGGATATAATCATGACTTAAAAATCAAATAGATTAAATGAGTCTAGAAAAGAACTAGATAGAGTGAAGATTAAAATAACTTCAAAGACAGGCTCCTCTTGAACCACTTTTCCTACCCCCTGGGGGAAAATGAAGTAGAAAGAAAAGAACTAAGAAAGAATAATAAATGGGTGCTTTAAAAAATGTAATTTGTGTTTTAATGCTTTTTAGTCAATGTGGAAAATTTGGTTTGACAATTTTTTGCCATTGTGATTTAACACAGTAAATTAAAGGCTTTGGCAGCACATAAATTGATTCACAGTGATTGGTGCTGACATTCAGTGGCCATCCACATGCGATCTTCCAAAGTCTGTCTTGTTGGACTTCATGAGCCCAGCACCACCTCTGGAGAGGTTAATGACCATGGTAAATTGAGGGTACTGGTTTTCCAGTGCAGCTTGGGAGGAGATCTGCTGCTGATGAAGACAGAAGTGATAAGTCATGTTGGGATCAGAGCCAAATGAATACAGTACTTTCCCTTGTCTTGCAAAGTGCTAAACACCCTGAACATAAAACATATGTACTTGGAGAGATGAGTTAATAAGGAGATTTAAGAACCATAACTAAGGAGACCTTGCTTGCTCTTAGTTTATTTCTGTTAGATATTGTACACTGTGTCATAATAGTTTCATATCAGTTTATCTGGAAACTACATTTATATTGTTTAAATAATAATTAGTTGAGGTTTTTTTGTTTGTTTGTTTGTTTGTTTTGGTTTTGGTTTTTTGTTTTGGTTTGTACAGGGGATTGAACCCAGGGACATTCTACCTCCAAGCTACACTCCTAGCACTTTTTATTTATTATTTGAAACAGAGTCTTCCTAGTTGCTGAGGTTTTCCCTAAGTTGCTGAGGCTGGCCTCGAACCTGCTATTCTCCTGTCTCATCCTCCCATGTACTTGGATTACAGGTATGTGCCACCATGCCCAGCTTAATTAGTATTCTAAAAATAAGAGAAGGGAAAACAATGGCTTTGTCTACTTAGTGGTAATTAGTAAGCATGGACATTTGATTCTAAAAGCTAGCACTTATAAGTTTGAAATCATTATGACTACCTGAAGTCTCCTACTCTGGCCATCGATTACAAAGACCTTGTGCTACTCTTGCAATGGAGCAAGAATTGTAATTCAGTCTAGCTGGTGGCCAGTAATTCTCCACTCACACTCATGGTCATCCACGATCTCCTCCCTTTTTGCTAGAATTTATCTTCCTTTCTATAGTCTCAGTCTAAAATATCTCTATAGCCTGTGGTTTTTATTTTACGAGCGAAACAAGGAAAGAGCCATGTTATGGCCCTGTCTTTGATTGTTTATAATATTTCTGTTGTGGAAGCATCACAGGTAAATCATTTCAAAAGCTGATCCTGCTGAATTGTTTGAGATATGATATTTTGGCCCTTCTGGATACTTGATGCTTGCTTGGTATTATTGTTTTTATGAGATTATATGCTTATGTATGTGTATGCATGTGCATACGCGTACATGTACTGATTAGGGAATGAACTCATATAATTGCAATAGGGAAAAACATTTGTAAAGCCATTCATTAACATGCTAATTAAGATCCTCTCCCCGTTCATTCACACCAGAATCCATAAAAACACCCCCTGAAGCACTTTATGTATTGTGATGCTTCTCCAGCTATACATTTCCTCTAAAAACACAAGGTCCAGAGTTTAGATATGTTTATCTTTATCACTGCCCGTTGAGGACTCTGCATTTTGAACATGTTCAATACAAGCTATTGAATGATTTACACCTCAAATGAAATGTGAAATTAAGTCCTATATAGATCCCATTTAAAAATGGATTCCCACTTTTTTTATCAGTTTCTATAAATCAGGCTTCATGGTGCATGCCTTTAATCCAAGTATTTGGGAGACAAAGACAGGAGAATTGCAGGTTCGAAGCCAGTCTCAGCAACCTAGCAAGGATCTCAGCATCTTAGCAAGTTGCTGTTTCCAAAGGAAAAAAAAAATAAAACAAAATCAGTCTGTGGTTGTAACTCAGAGTTAGAAAGACCCTGGATTCAATTCCTAACACCAAAAAAAATAAAAATTAAATTAAATTGAATGGTTTCTATAAACAAGAGAAATTCATTTCTTGCATCTGTAAATTATAAAGTTAAATGCAAACACTTTGTACTAAGGTTACCTAGGTTCAAATATCAGTTTAACTGCTAGACAGCTAAGAGAGTTGGAGCAAGTTATTTAACTTTCCTTTTCTTTCTTTTCCTCATCTATAAAATGGACTTGATATAATAATAATATTGATTATCAGTACACATCTTCTAGGGTCATAGGGAATTTGAACATATTTATATGCAAACAAACTTGATACTCACATAGCAAATGTTGTATGCTATGTCAGTAATAACTGCAAAGCCTTTTGCTGACAGATGAGAGATTTCAAATTGGTTCCCATAGGCTGAACCTGTTCTTCAATCATTTCATATTCCAGCCTAATACTCTTGATGTGCACAATACTTTCAAATCCCTTGTAAACATTTAATGGGAAATATTTTGCATTAAATCCAGATTTCTAGATTCCTTTAGGAAAAAATAAGAAAGGGCCGGCTACCATCAAGATCTTTGTTTTCTAATGGGAAAACAACAGATGAAAGCTAGTAGTATTTGCCCCAGTTGGATAGAATATGTGCTATCCAGAATTGTGAGCTGCACAGCTGCTTGCTGCCTCCCTGATCAAAAGCCAAAACTGCCACATGTCATTCCTCAGTCTTATCTCATCTGAGACACTTATCCAGCACATCTAAGAACTGGATTTATAAGACTCTGAAATTAGAAAGAAAATAATGCTTGAATAAATAACTGATGACCACCTATAGCAAAATGTTACTATACATATATTAATGTTATTACTGCAATGACAAAATCTTGACCACCCTAAACGATGCTGGTACATGGCTCTTTGTGCACTCTATCAGAAGAATCAGAGGCAAAATTGTGACTGGAATGAGACTCTTTATAGGGACCTCCAGATGAGCAAAAGTAAAACACAACCCTGACCTGGGAGAGTGCTAGATTTTATTTTTGTGAGCAGGGCAATTGCCAAGGGAAGCTAAAACTTTAGGAATGATATTTGACTATAGGTACATTTCAATTTTCTTCTTCTTCTTCCTCTTCTTCTTCTTCTTCTTCTTCTTCTTCTTCTTCTTCTTCTTCTTCTTCTTCCTTCTCCTCCTCCTCCCCCTCCTCCCCCCACTCCTCCTCCTTCTCTTCTTTGTGAGGTCATTTTAACTTCTGAGGAAAATCAGGCCATTCCATTAGCCTGGAGCCAACTTAGCTTTTCATATTGACACCACATCCTGTATAAACATCTCTGCTTTGTGATAAAGATGAGTTCTGTAGCTATTAAGTGAACACATAGATGGGGAGCCAAAGAAAGTACAAATTATAGTGATGAACAAGTCAAGAACCCTGGGAACTTGCTGTTTTGGTGACACCTCAATGGTTTTATTCTTTATGTTGAAGTGCCTGGTCTCAAAAGCTGATAAATACATACCAAGCTTTGAATAGCCAAGAAGCTATGAGTTTGCATTTTCTCTTTGTCCCTAAGGTAGTCCTTGTCTCACTCCTAGCTAGTATTTACTGAGTATGCATTATATATCAGGCACTGTAAAAGACACATAATCTCTACTACTAATGAGAAGCTTGCAAGGCAAATATTCACGATTTTCTTATTTTGCAAGTGAGGAAACAGAATCAATGAAACAGAATTACTTGCCTAGGGTCAGTGACAATGTCAGCAATAAACCCCAATACTATCTGGGTCCAAATCCAATGCTTTCCCATGATGTTGACTTTGTCAACCTTTCTGGTTTCTCTCATACAATATGTATCCATATACTGAAGTGGAATGAAAGACGATGATTTTAGCTCTATTTTTATATGTGAATAATTAAGCCATAGGTAGATCCCCTAAAAAGGAATATGAGAGAAGTGTTATATCTTAGATCCTGAATGCCCCCCAAAGTCTCATGTGCCAAAGGCTTGATGCCCAATGCAGCAATGATCAGAGGTGGGGCTTTGGGGAACTGGTTGGATCATGAGGGCTCTAATCTCATCAGTGGAGTAATACAGTTGGTAGATTCAAAATTTGAATGGACCACTGGGAGGTGATGGAAGCCATAGGAGGTGAGACCTCGATGGTTGGAGAAGGTAGATCCCTAGGGTCATGCCCTGGAAGGGTATTTCTTGTGTTCTGCTCCTTCTCTCCCACTTCCTTTCCCTTCTCTCTCTCTCTCTCTCTCTCTCTCTCTCTCTCTCTCTCTCTCTCTCTTTCTCTCATTCTCGCTCCCCCGTCCCCTTCTTACTCTGCCATATTGTTCTGACTCACCTCAAGCCCAAAACAATGGAGCCAAGGCAACCATGGACTCAAAACTCTGAAACCATGAGCCAAAATAAAACTTTCTTCATTTAATTTGTTATTGTCGGGTATTTTGGTCACAGGGACAAAAAGCTGATTAGCACAGTAAATATACAGTTAGGATAAACGTAGACGTTGTTTTAGTATTTAAGATACTGTGGAAAAGTAACTCAGACACAGAATTTTACTGCCATAATTACAAGAGCCATTTTGTTTTCAACCTCCAAAGTGAGACAAAATCCTTCAAAGTTATAATTTTCCAATTGCTGAAGCTCAATTCTATTTTAGAAAACATGAAAACTTATATTTGAAAGCATTACAACCCATTTCTAATGGGGCAGAGAATCAGAGCATTTCCATTAACATTACAAACTGGTAAGTGTATTTCAAGCAAGGGAAAACTCACTATATATGTACAGTAAATTAGGAATCTGTTATTCATTCTCATTAGGAGACATAGCAAACACTCGCATAATTTTACTAAAAATAATTTTGCAGTTGCTTGTTAATTTTTGTTTATCATTTCATTGGGCTCCTTAGAATTCAAACTACTATCATTTTGCAAATAATTCATAATATTATTAGGAATTACACTTTCTAATATCCATTAGGAGGAGAGGATCACTTTTTGCAAATCCTTATTATCTTTTCTGATTCTCCAAGGATTCGATTCAAAGCTTCAGTTTCAGAATAAATTACTTTGTATTCCCTGAAATCTGTCTTTTCTCTTTCTTTCTCTGGAAAAAAAAATGTGGGAAGAAAGCCATCTATCTTTATCTACAATAATTGTCAGGCAGCTCTGATGGCCATTTTTCAAATTCTATTTATGTTTCACTAATTAATAATATTTTAAGAGACAGTAAATATGTTTAAGATGGATAATACTTAAGAAAAGAGAACAAATAGAAAGCCATTATAGAGAAATCTCTTAAAAAACAATTTCCTCAAGACCCACAATTAAATACAGATAGTTTATGAGTTCATAAATGTTCGTGGACATTCCACCATGATAATCACTATATACATTTACCAAAATTGTTTATAAGAAAATGAGCTACTACTTCAGAAAAGGGGCAAAATACATTTCAAAAACCTTTGTATTTTTCTGATTTCTATTCATGCTAAGCTCCAAGCAAACATGAAAGGGGGGAGAGGTAGTGGTAGAAAACTTAATAAATAACATATAGTGGAAGAATTCTTTTATCTCTACTGAAATTACACTGAAAGCCATGAGCAAAACAAACAAGTAACCAAGTTCTTGATTCTATTGGAATTCACCTTAATCTTATTCCAATTTAGTGACCCCCATCTATATTAATTGAAGATGTCACAGAAATACTGCCTCCTTTACAGTAGTGTGAAATTAGCAATTACTGTAAATAAGGAATAATCAAGTTCAACTATTTTAACAGTGAAATGCCACTGTGCTGTTTTGAATCTATATATACAAATAATTTGTCATTTATGTAGCACCAACTCCCTTGAATATGTCAACACATCAGTCTCACTCTCTGTCTTCTACAAGATCTCAATCATCTTTACATAAGCAAACAGTCACTTTCTAAAGGAAGCAAACATTCTAATATATTCATGCTATTATTGTTCCTTGGAAAAGATCCAGGGCCTCAATAAGGCAGTGATTGGAAATGCACAAAGTATTTTAATATCCTAATTATTTTGATTTAACTTCCTCTAATAGTTTAAATTGATACTGAATTTATTTAGAACCCATTAGAGGGTTTTTTTTTTTCAACAGATCATAAACACAGGCTGAAGTTAATCTCAGACAAAATTAATTATTCATGTTTCAAATTGCTGATACACTTTTCCAAAAACCTGCCACCTCCTTCTACATTCAGGCTTTTATTTTAATTCCCTTTCCATTTTAGGAAAGTAATTACTGGCAACGTATATGTCATTCTGGAGAACAGCAAAGCCTTCTACCCACTTATCTGAACACAAACAGATCCACAGAGCTACAGGGAGAGAAGCTGGTCTCTATCATCAACTCAGTGGCACCATCACAGGCTGCTAGTCCCCAGGATGCTGAATTATACAGTAAAAAGGGCAAGAAGACACAAGGACCAGCTCTCCAGCATGTAACAAGAGCCAATCATTACAGGAAACTCAAGGCTGTGTCTTCAGTGAACATGAGGTGCTTCTTTGGAAGTTAATCCTCACCTTTCAGTCACTTGGCTAAGTTCAGATGGTTGTTTTCCAGAGGCATGGGCTCCATTTGACTAAATGAAGATGCTGCATATTCAAACTTGCTAGTAACCCAGTGTGGCAATTCAAGACCTTTTGAATTCCTGGGTTCCCAGACCAGCGTAGGGTTGGAAAATAATAGCTAAAACTACACAAAAACCAACTAAGGCCCGAAATGGCACTAGACATCTTTTGTACCTCAATCCAAAGAATCTGAGAAAACAATTTCTACTCCTATCTCCATTTTACAAATTAAAAAAAAAAAAAACACAAATTAAAAAATTAGAAAGGTGTGTTGGATATAGTAGTGCATACCTGTAATTCCTTGGGAAACTGAGATAGGAGTATCATGGGTGCAAGAACAGCCTTGAGCTAAGACTCAGCAACTTAAGCTAAGACTCTTAGCAACCTAGTGAGATCCTGTTTCAAAATAAAAAATAAAAAAAAGGTCTGGGAGTGTAGTTCAAAGATAGAATGCCCCTGGGTTCCATCCCCAATACCACACACACACACACACAAAATAGAAAGGTGAAGCAACTTGCCCAGCCTCTAATAAATGGTAAGTAATGCCATAACACCATGAGGTCTGTTTACCCTTTAACCCTAATGTAACTAACACGTGCTATGCTGCCTCTCCACTTCAGTAGCACATCTATATTTCATTCCTCATTCAACACATTTAGCAAGACATCCTGCATAGATCCCTGGGTGGGCTGAAGCTATGAAAAATGTCAGGATGGCTATAACATGGTCTTCATGTTTAAGAAACACCTAATGTTACAAAGGTAGAAATACTTAACAAGTACATATTTGTTATTATAAGGAATGAAAGTGGTAGTTGTGAAGATATTTCTTTCCCTTCAAATAAGAGATACCTAAGAATTGAATGGAAAAAATACCAAAGCATACCCCATTTATTTGGACCCTAGAATCTAGAAGACCTACATGAGGTCCCACCTGGTTCTATCACTAATCTCTGTATTCCTTGGCAAAATCTTTGCCTCCCTTGTTCGAGCTTCCTCATCTGTGAAGAGCAGGAAAGACTACCACATCAAAGACTAAAACATACCCCAAACCACTTAGAAAAACAACAAAGCACTATTCAATTGTAGGATGCTATTATCTATAGTTTTCACTGTGTACCTCACTTCATCTCTGTCCTCTATCGTATAAGAATTCCTTATATTTATTTATTTTTCATAGTGCTATTTTTATTTTTAATGTGCTTTTATTGGTGAATTATCATCTCATATCATAATGTAAATCATGTTTACATTGACATACATGCACACAGCACTTGGTGCTCCCCTAAATCCTCTTCTCCCCCCTTTCCAGAGGACTGAGACTGATATTGGGATTTTCATATATATACACACAGTCGATGTTAGTATCTCCAATAATAGACCTCAGTATTCCTCCTCCCCTTCCCTTAGACCACTTCCCTGGCTCCACTGTGGTTTCTCCTCCATTATCTGGAGTCCCTCTGGTATCCCAGTTTCTCCCTATCTTGTGCATATTAAAGAAAATATATATCCCTTCACTTTCTGTGACTGACTAATCTCACTTAACATAATGTTCTCCAGGTCCTTCCATTTTCTTGCAAATGACACTATTTTATTCTTCTTTATTGCTCAGTAGAATTCCATTGTGTGCATTTCCCATACTTTGGTGATCCATTCATCTGTTGATGGACACCTGGGTTGGTTCCATAATTTGGCTACTGTGAATCATGCTGCTAAAGAATTACTGATAGAAAGCAGCAGAGCTGATTTGTTTTGTTTTTTGAAAAAAGAGCATCTTTATTGGCAAATATGTGTAACTTTTGTTCCTTGTTTTTTTTTTTTTTCTCCTTAAAGCAAGTTTTACTTCTTTGCTTATCTAGGTGATGGACAGGGGGCTGGGGAGGCACCCTAATGCACATGATGTACTTTCACAAACATATCAAAGTCAATCACTAAACTGAACTTGAGAAGGAGGGAGGGTGAGGGAGTGGGGTGGGAATTGGAGAAGGGTTAAATGAGAAATGTGTGTCTTTATGAGCTTGTACCTAACAAAGATGTATGATTACAATGCACCAATTAATAAAAAAAAAAAGCAAGTTTTACTTAAGTTCAAAGGTCTTAATGAGTGTTACCCAGATTCTAGGGAAAGGGAAATTATAAAATAAATAACAAATGGGGGCATGATTCAAAAGTCTTGACTTCCTTTAGTTTTAGTTGTAGTAACAAATGTAGCTCCATAAGTCACCTGCCTCAATATGTGACGTAATTTATTTTTCTGCTTCCAGGTCACATGAGCCAAGGGAAAACCTGCTGGATCCTCCTGCAGCAAAACACCAGCATGCCAGTGTCAGATCTCAACAGATATGAATTGGCATTAATTGCAAACTTCCTCACCCATGGAGAACACCGCCCTTTCTCCTCACTCCCACCAGTAACTTGTCCTTCTCTTCCATCTTCATCTACTCAAATCACAAACAAGCTTTGGTTCACTGCCATACCTTCTATGCAGACTTCGTTGGTGAAAATTTGGCTGTTTAATTAAAGTCACAGAAATTGACTCTTGGCTTCAACTTACCAAAATTTAAATATGCTAATGTATATGAAACTTCTAGCACAGTTCTTGGCACATAAGTGAATGGGAAACATCAATTAGTGTTTCAATGTGTAATGCACAAAGTCTTATAAGCTCATTTTAAAATTTAAAAAAGTGTTTGCCTGTGATTCTCATTTGCTCATTGGCATATTTTTTTCTATTTTTGACAGCTTCTCTTTTGGAATTCTTTTTTTTAATCCAATTTTTTTTTTTTTTTTTTAGTGTATGGCTTTCTAACTTAATTATGTACATAAGAATGCATGAGAGATTTGTTTTTTACTTTTCCATTACACCTCACAGGATATATTTTTTATAGTTAGATATAAAATATCCCTTAAAGAGCTCATTTATTAATGTTTGGAACTGATAAAATGGAGTCATTAGGGTTTTAATGCCAGCAGTGGATAAATCCATTGTAATGGACTTATCTGAGTTGAAACCCCAGCCAGTAGAGTGTGGCTGGAGATGGGTCCCTGGGGGTGCAGCCTAGAGGATTGTATAAATGGTTCCTCCTCCCCCTGTGCTGTCTCTTGCCTCTGGCTTCTATAATGTGAGCACAGCCCAGATGTTCTTCCTCTCTCTGCTACCTGCCACCATGTTCTCAGATCCTCGGTCCCCAGCCTCACATGGACTGAATCTGAAACCATAGGAAAATAAATCTTCTTTCCTCTAAGTTGTGTGGTCAATCTTTTAGGTTATAACTGCAAGAATACTAACCAGAACAGAAAGTGGTACTAGGGAATGGGATTGCTGCTATATCTAAGTCTGACCATGTGCATTCTGACTCTTTGGAACTGGTGTGAGAGGAGATTGGAAGGGCCAGAATGTGGTTACAAAGGCAGACAGTAAAGACTGTGTTCAGGAGATTATGGAGGGCTAAGAGGACTCCATAGGGAAATGAAGTAGAGGCCACCTGTGTTACACTTTGGCAAAGAACTTATCCTCATTTTGCCTTTGTCCTGAAACTTTATGTGTCTTAATTTAAAGACAACAGGCTGCCGGGCGTAGTGGCGCACGCTTGTAATCCCAGCATTCGGGAGGCTGAGACCAGAGGATCCAGGTTCGCGGCCCACCTCAGCTGCCTCATGAGGCACTCCGCAACTTAGTGAGACTCGGTTTCAAAATAAAGAATAGGGCTGGGGGCGTAGCTCGGAGGTAGAATGCCCCTGAGTTCAATCCCCAGTACCGCAAAAAAAAAAAAAAAAAAAAAAAAAAAAAAAAAAAAAAAAAAAAAAAAAAAAAAAAAAAAAAAAAAAAAAAAAAAAAAAAAA
>PVLC010001255.1:36037-150846 GCA_004027655.1 Graphiurus murinus | reverse complement strand
TTTTGCGGTACTGGGGATTGAACTCAGGGGCATTCTACCTCTGAGCTATACCCTCAGCCCTATTTTTTATTCTTTATTTTGAAACTGAGTCTCACTAAGTTGCGGAGTGCCTCACTAGGTAGCTGAGGCTGGCCGCGAACCTGGATCCTCCGGTCTCAGCCTCCCGAATGCTGGGATTACAAGCGTGCGCCACCACGCCCGGCTCAAATTATCTTTTTAATAAAGTTAGTTATAGGTCACATTTATTGATTAAAGTATAAAGATGTGGGATAAAGAATCAAGATTTTACTTGGTGTGGTAGCACATGCCTATAATCTCAGTCTTTAGGAAGCTGATACTGGAGGATCACAGGTTCAAAACCAGCCACAGCAACTTAGTGAGACCTTCTCAGCAACTTAGTGAGACCCTCTTTCAAAATAAAAATAAAAACGTCTGTGAGTGTAGCTCAGAGGTAGAATGTTTCTGAGTACAATCCCTAATACCAATCAATCAATCAATCAATAGGATGAGAATTTCTTTCTTTAATTTCTCCTGTCTTACTAATAATGGAACTTTATCTTAATTTTTCCTGTCTTTAAAATAAGATAATAATAAAAATTCTTATCTCATGAGTTTGGCTGGACTGAATAAATTAATATATGACAGTACAGTGCCTGGTACTTGATCACTGAAAAATGTTAGCTAAAATACTATAAATATCATTTTTATTTATATTTTATCAAAGCTTATGACAAAATCCAGCAAATGTATCTCAGATCATAAATAAAGTAAAGATATCTTTGCCATCCTGGTTCCTCAGGGTTACAGAGAGGTGATTGGTGACCTGATTTCGCTAAGTTTGGCTTATTTGGAGTTCTGGTGTCTGTCTTTTTTATTTCTCCTGTAACAGCTGCTTACATTCGCCTTTTGGGAATTGAGCAAAAGAGTTTTTCATTTTTAGGAAGACACATGCTCTCTATCTTTAAATCAAAGGTGAAATGTAGCGTGCCGTGGCAATAATCCAAAGTTGGAGGCCACATGGACTTTCTGGTTTAAACTCATTTTCTATGAAGTCAAAACTGATCCTTTGCTTTTGAAAGCACCTGGAGTGATTAGCTGAGACAGCAGAGAACAGAAATGAGGAGGAAGCCCCTGGTGGCCGAAATGAGGCTTCTCTTTCTAGATCCCCTAATGGCATGTGAAAGGCATTAACCCACACTTTCATTTCCTATTAGCCAAATAGAAATGTCTCCAGATAATGTGAATATCTTATTGCATAAGTGACTTTCTCAAGTATCTTACTAGAACTCCCTATCTGTGTAAATTAGGCAGCACCAGGGCTTGACAACCAGGAACATACTTCTTAAAGGCAGACAATTGGGAGCAGCTCACACAAAGTTAGCCAAATGCCACTGGGCAAACTTTCAGAAGGTCATGGCAACTGCAGCCTTTTCTCAAGCCCAGTGTCTTTTTCCTGTGCCATATGCAGGTGGCTTCTTCAGTGAAGTCAGATTTCCCAAATGCCTCTCAAGAACAAATCACATGGTCACGAATGAGTGTTGACACATTAATGCAGAAAACAAAGAGAAAGAACTCCTCCTCGTAGGGCCTTCCTTATGCTTTTGAGAATGATACCACAGGTTTCAAGAGCATGCTTTTTAAAGGGAGTTCTTATAGGCTGTCTAGGCTGCTTTGCTTGTTCTCATGTGAAATCAATGTGCATCAGCAGTGGAGACAATTCCAAATCAAATGCAAACTATAAGCAAACAGGAAACCCCTCTCTGTAGTGTTTGCGATGACCTCCGAATGGAGGGCTATGTGTTGTTGATGCCACTGCCTTCCCTGAAAGTGGGAGAGGAACAGCTGGACACTTTGCATGGGTCAAGTCCAGGTTCTGCCTCTTTCCAGTTCACTTGCCCTGACTCTCCCTCAGGGGCTGCCTCACCTTAGTCCTCACCCTAAGCCTCTGACTGTTCCGCTCAGATGTACTAAAATGAAAAGCCATTTTCTCTATTTTCCTGGGAGACTCCTTCTGCAGCCAGCAGCATCCCTCACTCCCATCATTTTTCTTTAAGTTCCTCCTTACAGCAAGGTCTCCCAGAAAACTTGTCTTTGGCAATATGAACACAAACCATTCCCTCTGAAAATGGGTTTAACCATTCTGTAAAGATTCGCTGTGGTAAAAATCAGTAAAGGCAGACTCTACATTCAGATTTTTCTTACAATTTTTGTTTGTTTGTTTTGTTTTTGTTATTTATTCGTCATTTTTCTCTTTTCATCTGAGTTTTATAACTCAAGTTGTCTCCTTAAAGTGCAAGAGTTCCGTTTGATTTTTTAAGTGCTGGCCATTTATCTTGTACATAAATCAATTTTTTTCTACTCTTCTCCTCATCAATACTGTTGCTTTTCAATTCCTCCAAAGTGTTTCAGGTGGATGGTTAAAGCAATGTGACCATAGTTAAAGACGCATCAGATGTCTCCCACTGAGGCAAAGAAGATGAACACGGTTAATGGATAAATGATGGGCCAATGCTGAGGTCAATATTTACCCTATGCTACAATACATCTTGATAATTGGAAAACTATCAAAACAAGCTGTCGATAATCAGTTGTGTGCTATATCCTGCCAGAAGAGTTCCATTAGAAAGATACGATAATGACAGAAATAAAGATTGCAATAATTAATGCTATAATTTTGATCCCAAAGAGAAATGACCTTTATATTAACATAAAGATCTAGAATCTCATTGATTTTCAAAGTATTCATGAGAATCATCTGGGGTGCATTTATTTCTCTATGAATAACCAGATTCCATCCACACGAATTCTGATCAAGTATATGGTCTTGGGTTCACCTAATGTTTAAAAAAATTTAAAAAACCAAAACACTAGGTAGATCTGATGCACAAAGATGCACCAGGGAACATAGTTTAAGAACCTCAATTTAAATATTCTACTGCTATCCATTGTGTTTGGGAGATATTCCTTAAGTAAACAACCCATCAACTAATTCACACTTATTTGGGGACAACTATGTTTAAAACAGTCTGTGTATATAGCTGGTATGAGGTACTCACTTTCTTGTATATCATCTGTGTTGCTATTGCTCTGTTTAATAAAATGCAAATCTTCGAGTTCTTATCTGTGTTATTGCATAAAGTAAGAACAAGACTTATTAGAATGATACACCAGTAAAAACTTCTAAAATAATCTCTAAAAAAAAGTAATTGCTTACACCAGGAAACTCAGCCTTCCCCTAAATCCTTGACAACAACTCTATAGTCATTAAGATACTCTTTACATTTCAAATCCAATCCCAAGACAGCATCTGCAATAATGATTGCATCTTGGAAGAGTGTCAGCACAGTAAGTGTGCCAAATCTTTATTTTTCCACAAGGAGTTTTAAACAATATCCTAGATGTTGTTTGCTTATGTTGTTATTTACCTTTGAAAACATTAAACAACAATGGAAAAATATTCATGACACTATGAGACAGATAAAAAACATGAGAGAGGATATACTTTAATCCACCAAAATGTTCAAACTCAATATTTCTAAAGATGTTATTAAAGCAATTTTTATTTTCCTCATTTTAAAATTTCTAAATCCACATATTCCCCTAAAAGATTAATTCATTACATGTTCCTCTAAATGACTAATTCCAATGTATTACTTTTATAATAAATGTTTAAGAGCTTTCAAAAGCTCAGAACAATTTATATCTGTTGTTTTGTTTTTAATGATATAGAAAAATACTAAAAGTTTGGCTCTTTGCCATGATTCCTTAATCCTTGTTCCTTTAATGTTTGCCACATTTCTGCTTATTTTTCTAGCAGTACTTACCAAGGTGACTTTTTTTTTTTTTTTTTTTTTGTGGTACTGGGGGATTGAACTCAGAGGCATTCTACCTCCGAGCTATACCCCCAGCCCTATTTTTTATTCTTTAATTTGAAACCGAGTCTCACTAAGTTGCGGAGTGCCTCACTAGGTAGCTGAGGCTGGCCGCGAACCCGGATCCTCCGGTCTCAGCCTCCCGAATGCTGGGATTACAAGAGTGCGCCACCATGCCCGGCTCCAAGGTGACATTTTTATAACACCAGTTTTCTTAGCATGTTTTTAGGGACATGGTCAATACTGGGGATCTATCTGTTGATTAACTTTCAATTCTCTGTCTTCATTGAATTTCAACACAGATTACATAGAAGGAAGTTAAGCACTCCAAATATCTATGTGAAACCACCACCATGTCTGATGAAGTCATTCAGCTTTATGTAGTTACTAAAGTTTGTGTCTCCAGTCAGGACTTATTACATGACTTAGTACATGCCAAGAGAGAATGCATGGCAAGGTATCCCTGCAAGTCCACACAGTCTTACTCATAACTTGTCATTCCTTAACTCACCATCTTCCTCCATATAAATGACCATAATTCTGACTGGTCTAGGTTATTGATGTGTTGGCACTGAGTAGGTTTTGGGACAAGTTAAACGGTGCCCACTCTGGAGAAGACACCAGAAGAAAGATGGAAATTGCTTAGGGTAGCTGCAAGTCACATTAAATATAACTTCCTTTGTTTCTGCCAAAATTCTGCCAATATATTCAGCTTGATTTAAAGGAAATATGATGAAAATGGAAAACAATTTCTAATCACAGCTATTAATTACCAAGATCTAAATTCATTGATTTCCTAATTAAAATTTCAAAGTATTCTAAATATAATATAAGACTTGAAGAATGAGTCCACCCAGGGAATTTTTTTAGAACAGCCTACAAGGTATCAAGGCAGAAGTAAAGTTCTGGAGTGTTGAGAAAAGGAGTTCTACTCCTAAAGTGGCCTCAGATGCCTGTCCCAGTTGTAAATCCAACAAAGTAAACATGGAATTGTTGTCAGTGATGGAAGAAACCAATGTGTTCACATGTGCTATGCCAAAACAAACACAAAAAAAATGTCTAGGAGAATATGAAAAGAGTCTGCAGTCTGTAAGAATAGCCAACAGGGAAACACAGTAAGTAAGCCACACTGGTTTATTAATTCAACAAGCATTTGCTGACTGCCGATTGCATGTCAGGTGTGCTTCCAGGCACTTGGCCTGCACACAATGCACACAATGGAAGATGACCCCTGCCCTTGTGGAGTTCATAAATAAGCAGATAGAGATAGACGATGAATAATATATCTAATAAAAAGATTTGTTGTATTATTTCTACCTGAGAAGATGAGAGGTGCTGTAGGTAAAAGTAGAGTAGGAAGATGGGGGGTGCTGGTTATGAGCTGGGAAAGGAGTAGGGGGAGGGATTGCAATATTAAGTAGGATATTAGGTTACTCCCTTTGAGAAGACACATTTGAACAAAGACTCCCAAAAGACAAGGAAATTAGCAATGGGGTTATCCTCAGGAGGAGATTTCTCTTTATAGTGCAAAACGTTCATGTGTACTACACTTGCCACATTCAGGAAACTGCAGAGAAACAGTGCATCTAATGTGGAATTGATACATTGGAAAGGTATACAATGTAGGTTTATCAAAATAAAAGAGGCCCAGACTGTGTAAGTCACTGTAGGCCATAGAAGGACCTTTAGCTGCTTGACTTACCATCAAATGTTGACAGCAACTGTTGTTATCTATTCTCTCTGTAGCTCCTTTTACCATTCCAGGGCTGCTCTTACTGCCCCTTCCTCTAGACCTGCAGTAACTCCCTGATGTATGCCTTTGCTCATTCTAATTCATACTAAGTCTGTGGGCAAATTTGTTTACCTGGAAGCTTTTTCTCTGTTAAGAAATATATTTAGTCTTTTCATTGCTTCTCAAGTTAAGTCAAAACTCTTAATCTTGAAAGACCTGGCTTCTGTGTACTTTTCAACTTAATAGTGTCCTCTGAGCCTTTTAGTTGTTTTCAATTTCTCTGTCTTTGCTCACACCATTCTCTAAACATGAGTCACTTCCCATCTTCTCTTGTCAACACCTCATCCATTCTTCAGATCTCCCCAAATGCTACAATTATCTTTTTTGTCACCTCTGATCTCAGCAACAAGTGACCTCTCACTTTTCCAGAAATCCCTGCTTTTTGCTTCTTATAAGACAGATCCTACGCTAACAAATATTAATTGTGAGTAGACTCAAAACAGATTGGGGGAAATATATCTTTTTCATGGTTTAATTCCCCCCAAAAGACTTGAAAATATCAATGCACTGAAAAATACTAATAGAATAAGTTTCAGTGCTCAATCTGTAAGACTAGGTAAAGCCGTTTAGCATTATTGACACAAGCCCTTTGGGGATATAATGGTGTCTTTTCTACATCATGACCCATGGGCATTTAATTTTGTGATTACAGATACCTCTGTGCTCCTTGTGACTGCCCATGCTTCAAGCCCAAGACAACGAATATGGGATTAATTTAGGAATCCATCATATTTTTAAAGGCATGACAACTAGCTGTATCATAAATATAGCAGATCACCCAGCAGCATAAATAATGGAAGCCCTGCCTTGGGGGCAATAAAAATGATTGATGCTGTGAATCACTGTTAACCCTGGTTATCCTTGTTCCGTGTGGATCTCTGCAGTCTGCCTTTGTGCCTGAGATTGGCACTTGAAGCAGCATCTGCAAAGAAATCAGACATCAGACAGCCACTGTGTTTTCCATCTGAATTTGCAAGTGAGGGAGGAGGAAAGAATCTCATTGAGGGTAAACTATGTCCATACATAGAGATGTTTCCTTTATCATGTCATATTAATTATTGAGGAACACTGAAAATACTCCAAGAATTAGACCACTCTACTCTTACCATTATTTTAAATAATAGAAAGCTTTTGCCAGGATATCAGAGATAAAGATGCCTTTCACTTAGTAATGCTCTATAGACACAGGTGATGGATTTCATTTGTTCTCTGATATGCTGAAAGGGGACATTTAGATGAAAAATTGGCTCGGAGAAGTATGATATTGGAGAAGAGAAAATGTCATCTCAAAACCAGGAAACTTGGCTTCTGACTCTAGTTCTGCTGCTAATCAACCCCTTTAGCTGGTGTGAGTTGCTTTGCCTAGTTCATGTCTCTGTCCCTTTATAGTGATGGAGAGAGGTGGGATATGCCCTCTATGTATTCAATACCTATTTTGTGAAAAATGCTTTACCAAACATCTCTGTCATTTAGTCTTTAATGAAATATTGCTTTCCCTGCTTTGTAGATGAAAAGATTAGGGTTCAAAGAGACTGTAATATTTTCAAAATTATATGAAATAAGTGGCAAACCAAATTCTGGTCAATCTGAATCCAGAGGTCATGCTCTGGTAACTTCAAGGCTAAAAGCCAGATGATTTCCAGGACCTTCTCCTGTTCTAAACTGATTGCTTGTAGCAAGCAACATCGTCACATAGCTTCTATATTGTGGCAAATATTAGGACTAGCCAGGTGGTTTCGTTAACTCCTTATCCCTATCAACCTCCTACTCCTTTATGGAATAGGACAAATATGCTCTTAAACTGCCTTCCAAGTCAAGCTATGGAAAGGGAGGTCACTGTTGCATTGGTCAAAGACAACACTTCCATTTTGGGTTAAAAATAAAATAAGAAGCATTTCAGAATAACATTCAGCTTTCTTACAGTGGAGTCATTTACTGTGGTCTTCTACAGATTGGAATTCTGATTTTGAAAAATATCTGTCTGTAGCCCAGTGGGGATTTTGAACTTTGTTTTCTTGGGGATATTTCCAAATGGATATTTTTTCTATGTTGCAGCAGCAGCAAGAAAACTAGTGCCTTCTATCTTTACATCTATGTTCATTTTATCTGTCATTAGCATTGTGACATATCCCCTCTGTATCCCAAATGTTTACTTGTCTCTTACTGAAGCCTATTCTGTCCTTCTAGCTTCTATCACTTTTGATTTACATTGAAGTTACTTATGCATTTTTTCTAAAAATAAATCCACAGATTCCCAGAAAGAATGAATATAGTTTATAGCATATATTGTATAATTAGAGGAGGTTAAAAAAAATCCCAAGTCCCTGAAAAAGCAGATTTCCAAGGTTATTCAGACTTATAGTATAATTCTAAGCAAGAAAGAGAAGAAACAAAACTGAAATACAGTGAGTATTTAATACATCCTGAGCAGCATCTTTTTTTTCTTTATTTTTTATTATTATTATTATTTTTTAATTGGTGCATTGTAATCATACATCTTTGTGAGGTAACAGCTAGTAAAGGCATGCATGCACACATTTCTCATTTAACCCTTCCCTATTTTAACAACTGCCATGAAATATTGCCTTCATGGAACTTTCACATATGTAGAAAATTTATGGACTTTTAATTTTGAGTCAAACTCTTAAACAAGAGGTCTGCAAACATATACTGAAATTGGCCTCAGAGTAATAGCTTAGGCTTATAAGCAATAGAGTCCCTGTTGACCACCAAACTGTTGTTCCAGTGTAAAAGTAATGACAATATAGAACCAATTGGACATATCTGGGTCCCAATAAAACTTTATTTACAAAATCAGGTGGTAAGCTAGATTCCACCCTTAGGTCATAGTTTACCGATTCCTGCTCTATACAAAATTTCTTAAATGATATATGTTGTCCTTGGATTCTTAGAAGATATATTCTATTCCTAGAAAATTCTAAGTGTGGTACCCACACCTGAATGCTTTTTTACTTCTTAAAAAGCAGATTTCTTTTCCTTCTAAAATTAAAATGACCTAAGCAAAGAATAGCCATAAAAGATTAAATGACAGAGGAGGAAAGAAACCACCTGAGACAAAATATTCCCAATCGAAATGGAGTCCAGCTAGTGCTCCAGTTTCACCTTTTATGTTTTTTCTCCGTGTTGATTCCTGTGAAGCCCCTACATAATTCTTCCTCAATCACAGTGAATGCATCTCACAAATCTACCTGGGCAGTACAATTAGACAATTTGACAAAAGAGATGCCTTAGAGAGAGATAGGAAGGCATATGAACATATCAGTAACTGTTTCCTAACAAAATGATCCTTTGGGTATCCACAGATGTAATTATAATAATCAAATCATCCATCTTAACTGAGGAGGCCAGTCCATTGCCCAGAAGCCTAGGGAGAAGAGAGTTTTGCTAAAAATGTGCACTTTCCAGAGGGGAAGACAATCTCCCCATTGCGGGAGAATTTGAGGCTCAATTTCATGGTATTTGGAGATGATCCAAACTGGTTTGAACAGAGTCACAGCTTCCCAGCTGCATTGTACTATCTGCCCCATGAGACATGCTGTGCAGCCTTTGATCTTTATAAAGAATCACATTGAAACATAGGAACACACAGAGACCAAAAAGCGTTTCTTTGAGATGAAAGTGGGAACAAGAGAGGAAGAGGTAGATTGAACAATGTAAGGTGTTCATTCCTTTTAAATTCAGCTTTAATGCCCCTGCTGGAGAGTCTACCATACTCCTCCACATTTGCATCTAGTAACTGCTCAGAGAAAATATTTAAACAAATTGTTATGGTTTTATGTCATTCAAGAGTGGATTGCATGAATCCACTCTAAAAATCTAAGCTGATCTACTCACACATTGAATTATTGAGGTTTATATGAAATTATCTTCCTACTAATAAGAGCCTTGTAATAAATTAAATTGGCTTTTGGCATACCTAGGATGAGGACACAAATTGCGATGCTAAAACACCTGAGTTTGGATCTCAGTTCTGTTACTAACTAGTTTAGTAACCAAGAGCAAACTACTCAGTCTTTCTGTACCTAAAGTTTGACGGCTGGAAAACAGAAAAGAATAGTTGTTATATCAAAGGATGTTATCAGGTTGGAATAGTCAATATTATTTGCATACTATTACAACAGAATAATATGGTAATATGAAATATGTATATATAACATATTTTAAGTAAATAAGCTTAAAAGAAAAATAAAAAGTAAATAAAACATTTATTTTGCTTGTGATACTTTTCAGACAGCTGTATTCTTTAGTATCTTTCTGGTGGGCTGGAACAAACCCTGTGAATTAAATCCAGCACTCTCAAATGATCCTCTGCTGACACAGAGAGTTGTTTTCCTTCCTCTTGGTGGGAGGTGTTTCTGACTCAATCCAACTCCTGCAGGACTTCAATTCAGAGACCCAACATGTCCCATCAGTATGCTACAACTCAGAAATCAAGACATAATTGCATCTCATGCACCGAAGGACCCTTCATCATTGTCCTTCCTTCTCTTTCCACCCCAGGGAGAGTCAGAGGAGCCTTTTGCACAGAGGGGAGTTCACACATACAGAAGTAGTAAGTGGTTGTTTGACACAGATGTGTGCAACCATAGGGCTGACGAATCTATGCCCCTATGGTGTGTGAGTACTAGGGATTACATTGCAATCCTTCCACCATCCTCTTGGTCTCCAAGGAGTCCTCAAGGTTCTCTGTAGAGTCAAAAACAAAATAGAAAGAATCTCTTTTTGTACCTATGGCAAAGATCTCTTTTATTACAAGGAAAGACTGTCATTCATGGGTGGCTCAGAAAAGACCATGCCTATAGGGAGCCAGTCAGGCCAGGACTGTAAGAAGTCTTTATATTTTTGAAATTTGGTTCCTCTCCTTTTTCTATTTTCTTATTTTGGAAAGCATTATATATTATTATGTTATATAGTTGCTATTTAGTACTCAACACAGAAATAGACTACAATGTTGGGCACAGTGGCACATGCCTATAATCCCAGTACTTGGAAGACTGCAAAGGAGGATTGCAGGTGGAAGGTTCGAGGATAGCCTCAGCAACTTAGTGAGACCTTTAATTTAAAATAATTATAATATATTATAAATAATTATATATTAATTAAATATATATATTTAATTGATATAATTATATAATATATATAAAATGGCTGGGGTATAGCTCTAAAGTAGAAAGCCCCTGGGTTCAATAATAAATAAATAAAAATAAACAAATAAGTAATGAGACATAGACCATAATTACCAATATTAAGCCTGCTTGCTGGTCCAGATTTTCTCTTTCTCTCAATTTGTAAGATTTAATGAGGAATATTGACCTTCTCTCCTAAAGGGGTTTCCTCTGTTCAACAGGGACCCTTGGAACTACTTGCTTGACTAGTTTTGCAACTTTACAAGAGTCTGGGGAGTTAACTTCCACCCAAACATGCTGTATTATTGTGTGGTTAAAGTGTTTCCAGACTTGCATACACTCAGAGGCAGTAGTAGAAGCCAGCTCCCCCTGTCTCTCCAGCCTCAAGCCTGTGTCCCTGTTCACTATTAGCACACAGAGGAAAATCCAGCATTCCTTCAAATGATCTAAAAGAAATCTTTGCAAAATAAATACACTGAATTTCATAACGCCTTATATTGAGATTACATACAATTTGACTATCACCAATTGTGCTGCTATGAAACATGGCAGGAAAGACATGGGACTTCAGATAAAACAGGTGTGAGACCAATGGAATAGTGGAAGGGAATGGGAGGAGGAAGGTATAGGAAAAAGGAGGCTTGAGGAAGGAAGTAGATCAGAGAATGTTATGTTCATATGTTTCTCATGTCCATGATTGAGCAAAGATGGTTAGGGAACAGGGTAGGATCCAGAGAGGAAAAAAAAAAAACAAGTGATGTGTGCATATATAAATGCATCACTTTAAATCTTACTATGTTATATATTTATAATGTACCAACAAGATTATTTTTTTTAAAGTTACATATGGACAGCTAAAATTCATCATCAAAGGGATATATACACAAGGCATGGTGGTGCACACATGTAATCCCAGTTACTTTGGAGGCTGAAGTAGGAAGACCACAAGTTCAAGGCCAGCCTGGGCTATTTAATGAGACTCTGTCTCAAAATTTAGAAAGTGCTGGGGAGTAGATGAGTAGTAGAGTGTTTGGGTAGCATGCAGGAGTCCCTGAGTTCAACCTCCAGTATTGAAGACAAAAATGAAGATATATCCTACAAGAGAAAATATTAATTCATGGGAAGCAAGCAGACTCTTAAAAGAAACAGAAGCATAAATTAATTAAAATTAAAGTGAGCTTATTTGTGGCTGATCAGAATATGGGAAACACAAATTTTAGGCAGGCTAAAAAGTGCTCTAGAGTCTTGAAGATTCCAAACAAGTTGTAAAGACAAAAAACATGGTGTGGCCAGGCATGGTGGCACAAGCTTGTAATTCCAGTACTTGGGAGGCTGAGACTGGGGAATCTGGGTTCGGGCCAGCCTCAGCTACTTAGTGAAGTCTCACTTAGTGAGACCCTGTTCCAAAATAAAGAATAAAAAATGGGGCTGGGGTGTAGCTCGGAAGTAGAATGCCCCTGGCTTCAATCCCTAGTACCACAAAAAAAAAAAAAAAAAAAAAAAAAAATGGTGTGAAGGGAAATTATAACAGCTTGTAAAAACTGGATATTGCTAACTAGACGTGGTGGCCCAGGTCTATAATGCTAGTACTTGGGAGATTGAGACATAAGGATCAGGTCACAGGATCGAGGCCAGTCTCAGCAATTTAGCAAGGTCCTCAGCAACTTAGTGAGACTATGTTTCAAAAGAAAATGGTGATGCAGGTTTAGCTCAGAGGTAGAATGCCTCTGGGTTTAGTCCTCTGGGTTTAATCCTCTCCTCTCCCCTCAAAAAAAATTAGATTGGTGCAGGCATAGTAGCAAGCTGTCTTTAAAAAATGTGACTGGATGACCTAAAGAATATGCAGAATTAGGCAGCATATCCCCTCACAATTGACAATGACTCGAATGCCTGGGACGACCAGCTTAAGCCTGTGGCTGGAATACTCCAGCTCACCTCTCCCTTCAGAACCAGAGCAGCACTCGATTACCACTTCCTACCACTACACTTAAATACATTATATTGACTACCAGAATCCCCCCATATATCCACTATCTCTAATCTCTACCATATATCACCTTAACATATTCAAACTCTTATTCCACTGGAACATATCTTCTACTTTACCCTATTCTTGCACCCATTACTGTGGCTTCTCCCCCCTCACCCAACCTTCACCGCTGAACACAACACAACCTGCCTTTGTATATGCCTGTAGACACCTCTAAATCCCTACTGCAGACATTGGACCAGAGAGGTGAACCACCAGAAAGGACTGCCAGACACCAAGGATAAACTCACCTCAGCTGATAGAAGGAATAACTCAACATGTCCCACATTGAAGCCTAAAAACACAGGCCACAAGATGTTCTACTCATGCCTCTGAGATGAATCCCCATAACAGAAACAACAAACTGAGCCTAGAAGGCAACACCTGAAAACAAAGACATCATTGCAGTGAGCAGCAGCAGCCCTAGAGTAATAACAACTCAATACAAGATACTATTCATTGAGAGAAAAGGTAAATAAGAAATCTATAAATTGGGAGAAACCTCACAAAAGCAGCAAAGATATAAACTTAAGAACGTGAAAATCATGGGAAGGAAAAATAGCAAAGAACAATGAGCTACTACAATCCCACAATAACAGAACTCACCAACACAGAATTGCAGAAATTCCCAGAAGAACAATTCAGATTTTTAATAGTAGAAGTTATACAAGATTTCCAGAAAGAATGCAGAGACATTTGGAAATAAATAAAGGAACAAACAAACAAAGAATCTGATACCTTGAACAGGAATCAAACAAAAGTGTTAAAGGAAGTGAAGGATGTGAAAGATGCAATAATTGAAGTGAAGGTATCACTACAAACTATAAACAAAAGATTAGAAGACATGGAAAATAGAATATCACTCTTAGAAGGTGAAAAATCCAAAAGTGAATGTACAGTATGTAATTTAGTAAAAAACAATTCAACAGCATGAATTGGACATTGATGAGATCTGGGCCAATTTTGAAAGAGCTAACCTAAGAATAATAGGCATAGAAGAAGGATTAGAAGTTGAAACTAATGGAATCAACCATCTTTTCAAAGAAGTAATTTCAGAGAATTTTCCAAACATAGAGAAGTTGACACAGGTATATGAAACATATAGAACCCCCGCTAGACAACACCAAAGAAAAGGTTCACTATGCAACATAATAATCAAATTAACTAATGTAGAGGCCAAAGAGAGAATCTTAAAGGCAACAAAAGTAAAAAGCCAAGTTGCATTTAGAGGCAAACCAATTAGAATCACTCCACATCTCCCAAACCAAGTCATGAAAGCCAGGAGGGCCTGGAGTAACATATTCCAAATTCTGAAAGAAAATAAATTGCAGCCAAGATTCTCCTACCCAGTAAATCTATCTCTCAAAATTGACAGGGACACAAACAGAAGATGAAAGAATTTGTATCTTCCAAACCAGCACTAGAGAAAATACTCAAAGAGATTAACTACAAAAATGAAAGAAAGAAAAAAAAAACCTAACAAGTAAACCAAACAAAAAAAACCCTAACAAGTAAACATCAGAACCAAAGAAACAATAATTTCCAGGAAGCAAACAACTAAGCAAAGAAGAACAAACACTCCCTCAAACAGAAGTTAAAACTCAAAATCTTAGGAATTAAAAATCATCTCTCAATAAGCACATTGAATATAAATGGCCTCAGCTCCCCAATAAAAAGACACAAGGCAAAATAGATTAAAAGCCCAAATCCATCTGTATGCTGCCTGCAAGAAACACATCTTACAAGCAAAGATTTCCACAAACTAAAGGTGAAGGGCTGGAGCAAGGTAATCTGTGATAATGGAATTTGAAGACAAGCAGAAGTAGCAACTATGATATCAGATAAATTAGACTTCAAGCCTAAGCTTATCATAAGAGATAAAGCAAATCATTTTTTACTAGTAAAAGGAACAATCCAGCAAGAGGAAATAACAATAGTCAACATTTATGCCCCAAACATAGATGCAGCCACATTCAAAAAACAAACTCTTTGTGATAAAAAGTCACACACAGATCCCAATACAATAATACTGGGAGACTTCAATACTCCTCTCACATCACTAATAGGTCCATTTGTTTTATGGTATTCTTTAGGTCTGAGGCGCTTTTTTGTGTGGGTGGGGGTGAGGGGGGATACTGGACATCTTTAATGACCTTTTGTCTAGAAAATGGAAAAACTAGAAGAAATTGACAAATTTCTAGACACATATAACCTTCCTAAAATCATTGACAGTGTGGAAATACAGAGGATCATCAGAAACTATTTTGAAAAACTATACTTCAACAAAATGAAAAACCTAGAAGAAATTAACAAATTTCTAGACACATACAACCTTCCTAAATTGAGGAAAGAAAATATAGAAAACTTAAACTGACCAATAGCAATCAAAGACATAGAAACAGTAATAGAATTTACTATCAAACAAAAGCCCAAGTCCAGATGGTTTTCCAAGTGAATTTTATAAAACATTTATAGAAGAGCTAATCCCAATACTCCTCAAACTATTCCCTGAAATATAAAGAAATGAGATCTCCCATACACATTCTATGAAGCCAACATAACATTAATACCAAAGCCAAATGAGGACAGCTCAAGAAAAGAAAACTATAGGCCTATATCATTGATGAACTCAGATGCAGAACTGCTAAACAAAATACTAGCAATGCACATTCAAAACCACATAAAAAAAATTATATACCATGACCAAGTTGGGTTCATCCCAGAGATGCAAAGCTGGTTCAACATATGAAAAACAATCCATGTATTTCACCACATAAACAAAATCAAAGACAAAAATGACATGATCATCTCAATTGATGCTGAAAAAGCATTTAACAATATCCAACACCTATTCATGCTAAAAGCACTTCAGAGAATCGAAATAGAAGGAACATACCTCAACAGCATAGAGGCAATATACAATAGGTCCACAAACAACATTATATTAAATGGAGAAAAACTGCAGGAGTTCCCACTAAAAACAGGAACAAAACAAGGATGTCCATTATCACTACTTCTGTTCAATATAGTACTTGAGACTAGTCAGAGAAATAAGGCAAGAGAAGGAAATCAAAGGGGTAAAAATAGGGAAAGAACTAAAACTATCCCTTTTTGCATTTGACATGATACTATACTTAGAAGACCCAACAAAGTCAACTAAAAAGCTTACTGAACTGATTAACAAATTCAGCAAAGTGTCTGGATAAAAAATCAATCTTAAAAAATCAGAAGCTTTCCTGTATACCAACCATAAATCCACTGAAAAAGAAATCCAGAAAACAATTCCACTCAAAATAGCACCCTGAAAAATAAAATACTTAGGGATAAACCTAACCAAATAGGTAAAAGACCTCTATAAGAAAAACTGTAAAAAGTTGAAAAAAGAAATTGATGAAGACTTTAGAAGATGGAAAGGTCTTCCATGCTCTTGGATAGGCAAATAAATATCATCAAAATGGCCATTATCCCAAAAGTGATCTATAGATTTCATGTGATACCCATCATATTACCAAGGTTACTCCTCACAGACATAGAAAAATCACTCCTTAAATTCATTTGGAACAACAAATATCCCAGAATAGCCAAAGTAGTTCTTAGCAACAAGATCCATGAAGGAGGCATTACAATACCTGACTTCAAACTATATTACAAAGCCACAGTAATAACAGCAGCATGGGATTGGCACAAATACAGACACATAGACCAATGAAGCAGAATAGAATATTCAGAAACAAACCCACATACTTATAGTCAATTGCTTTTTGGCAAAGGAGCCAAAAAAAATACACTGGCAAAAATAGCCTTTTAACAAATGATGTTGGCAAAACTGATTAATCATATACACAAAAATGGAAATAAACCTTACTTTCTCACTCTGTACAAGAGTCAATTCAAGATGGTTCAAAGACCTGGAAGTCAGGCCAGAGACCTTGCAGCTATTTGAAGTAGGTCCAACACTTTAACACATAGGCACAGGTAAAACTTTCTCAACAAGACCCCAAAGGCACAAGCAATTCAAAGAAAGATCAATACATGGGATTGCATAAAACTGAAGAACATCTGTGCAGCAAAGGAAACTATCAAAATCCTCAACAGAGAGCCCACAGAGTGGGAGAAAATTTTTGCCAGCTACTCCTCTAATAGAGGATTATTATCTAGAATACATAGAGAACTCAAGAAACTCACAGCTAAGAAAACAAATAACCCAATCAAAAAATGAGTAAAGGATCTAAATAGACACTTCACAAAAGAAGAAATACAAATGGCCAATAAATGTATGAGGAGAAGTTCAACATCATTAGCAATCAGAGAGATGTAAATCAAAATTACCTTAAGATTTCACCTGACCCCAATCAGAATCATCAAGAACACAAACAACAACAAATGCTGGTGAGGGTGTGGAGAAGTGGGAACCCTAATATATTGTTGGTGCAATTGCAAACTAGTGCAACCACTTTGGAAAACAGTATGGAGGATTCTAAGACAAATGAAAATGAAGCTACCATATTATCCAACAAAACCACCTCTGGGTATCTACCCAAAAGAATGGAAACCAAACTACCAGACCAACATATGTGTATCTATGTTTATAGCCACACAATTCACAATTACCAAACTGGAAGCAGCCAAGATGTTCATCAACAGATGAATAGATTACAAAACTATGGGATATGTACACAATGGAATTTTACTCAGCCATAAAGAAAACCAAAATCATGTCATTTGCAGGGAAATGGATGTAACTGGAAAACATTATGTTAAGTGAGATTAGTCATTCACAAAAAGTAAAAAATCATATGATTTCCCTAATATGAGAAGCTAGGGAGAAATTTGGTCATAAGAGGGACCCTAGAAAAAGAAGGAGAAATCTTAGATGAGCAAAGGTGACTTACCTAAAAGTAATGGGTAGTGGAGGGAGGGAAACACCCTAAAGCACATGATGTACTTTCACAAATATATCAAAGTCAATCACTAAACTTAACTTGAGAAGGAGGGTCGGGAATTAGGAAAAGGGTTAAATGAGAGATGTGTGCATGTATGCCTTTACCAGCCTGTACCTAACAAAGATGTATGATTATAGTGCACCAATAATAATAAAAAAGAAAGAAAAAAAGGATATGCATCCAGCAATTTTCAGAAAGGAAGATGGGAAGGACAAGCACAAAGACATTCTTGGGAAAGAAAGGGAGTTGGGGAGAGATGACTCTCATATCTGTAGAATGAGAATGTTCCTCTCTAATAAAAAAAAAATATAGCTCTCTGCATAAACTACAGCACACAGAACGTTAAGCAGAGTCAGTCAAAAATTTATTTGGAGGCAGATGTAAATACTAGGCTGAGAGGACATGAGGGACCCAGCTTCAGTTATATGGGTTCCTCATGTTCTCTCAGCCTAGTATTTTGAGGTGCTCCAATCTGTTTTTATCTGTTCAATTTTAATTTCTCCACAAGCTGATCTATAAACCTGAACAATATACCCAAAGTCATTGAATGAGTTGCTATATTGTGGGAGAGGGAAAAATAGAATAGCACAAAATTCTCCCCATCCTTATTTAGCTGGGATTATTTATCTGTTGGGCAAGAGACTTTTTGAAGATGAGCTAATCAAATGTGTCTAAAGAGGAGGTAAGCTGCAACGGTCTCTAGTCTTCCTTTGTTCTTGTGAGTATGTGGCTCGTGATGTACTGTGGATACTCAGGCAGCTTGCTCATGCACTCCATAATCTGTTCCTTGCTCTGTGACCTTGAACATTTGTCTCATGTCTTTGATCATCTACTTCTCATAACAAAATAAGAGGTTAGAGCAAGGTAATCATTAAGGTCCCAGTGTTTCATAAAATGGCAGCATTGTTTATCTTCATTATTTTTGCTGTACTGCATGTTTCATGTACTTTACTTGCCTAATATTTATCTCTAAACTAGCTCATTTAAAATACTAATTAAGCTTCCTTTAAACTAATACCAATGAAAAAGTGGGTTGGATGTGCTAGTTTAACTTGGTAAAATACACATTGAAAGAGATATTTACAAATTTGGGGGTATCCTCTCCAAATATCTCATGGGTCCCATTGATCTGCCTCACGGCAATTACAAATAAAAACAGCTAAATCCTATCCTCAGAATGCTAATTTTGTGCAAGACTTTTTATCTTCTCCATAGTATTTTTAAAGTAAGAATGCAAATGTTCTCATTACAATGCAGAGAAAAGATACTGGGCTTAATATAATAGTAAGGGTTTGTTTTATTTTGTTTTGTTTTTGCCCTTTGAGTAGACTAGTAACGCATAGAAATTGATTATTTGTAAGGAGGTTAGATTTGCTGAACTTTTTACTACTTGACAATTAGTGAATCATAGGAATTTAATCTCTCTTTTTCACTTCTTTCATTCAGCAGATTTTAAAGGAGAAATATCAACTTTCCCCTCCAAATTAAACAGCAACAGAAAACATATAATGCTTATGATAGAAGTTTAATTTACCAAAGAATAAAAGTCTGGGTGTGGTGGTACACACTTGTAATCAGCGTACTTGGGAGACCAAGACAGGAGGATTGCAGGTTTGAGGCCAGCCTCAACAACTTAGAGAGGCTCTCAGTAACTTAGTGAACTCTGTTTCAAAACAACAAACAAAATAGGGGTCGGGATAAAGCTCAGAGGTAGACACACGTGCCTGGGTTAAATCCTTAATCCAAGAAAGAAAGAAAAGAAGAGAGAATAAATAAATATAAGTATGTACACTAATTAAAGGAACATATAATGAAAAGGTTTCTTCAACCATAGCTTTAGCAGAGCTCATGAGATACTTTAATATATCCTTTATCCGGAGGGGGCCATGTATTATTATCTGAAGTAGCAAGAACCTTTACCATGATAATTAAAGCCAATTGCCTTTACTTCAGGACCAAAACCAAACATTATCTACTCTGCTTACATATTCCAATTTTCGTAAATCTAACATTCTCTAAAATTGCCATATGTATCACTAGACCCACAGTTCCACCACATTCCAGAAGGAAGCTAAATCTTGTGGCACCTGGCTGATGAGCTGCCGCCTTCTCAAAAGTAGTAGAATTACTCACTGTGGGCAGGAGGACTGAACTTCCTGAGAAGATGCGGATAGGTGGACTTTCCCTTTATATAATCAACACAGTTTTTCAGATATAAACACATATGACTTTAACAGAGGCAAGAAATGGAACCACTGGTGAGAATACTTTTCAACTGAAAAGTATACTTGACACCTGGCATACTGAGTTTAATCTGCCTATTTGGAGCTACATACAATCTTTAGAAATCTCTGGCTTTAGCAAAGGTAGTGAATATCTAAAAGTCACATCCAAAAGATAATTTATGTTGAATATGCGGTTCAGTTTGCTGAACCTAATATCAAAGGAAGATATTAGGTTATTACAGGCTTCAAATGGATGGCTTAAGGCAAATGGATAGACAAAATCGTATTTATATAACTACTAAATATCCAGTAAGAAGAATGATAGTGAATGGCCCCTAAGTTGTATTAAACTCCTGCTTTAAAGGTAGCTGAGTGGTGGTCATATTCTTTCAGATCAAGCGCTGTAGTCCCTCCAAAATACAAGCAACTTTTGGCATTTTATGCATTTTTAAAAACTAGACAATAGGTTGGTATGAATATCTGTAACAGTGCTCAGTTCTAAAAGAAACTTTAGAGAGAATCTAATCCATATAGTTTCCTTTAACGATGAAATGAGGCTGGGCATGATAGCATGTACCTGTGATCTCAGTACTTGGGAGGCTGAGGCAGAAAGATCATGGGTTCAAGGACAGCCCCAGCAACTTAGAAAGACCTTGTTTAAAGAAAAGGCTGGGGTTATATCTTGGAGCTAGTATGCCTCTGAGTTCAATCTCTACTACCAAATTAATTAAATAAATAAATGATAGGTAGATGATAGAAGATAGATAGATAGATAGATAGATAGATAGATAGATAGATAGATAGCAAAACAGTAGACTTTGGGAAAATTGCTTGGGTTCTCATGGCTGAAATGTGAGTCAGAACTGGAAGCCAGACCTTGTAACAAATGATTTTCATTTTAGAGCTCACTACTCCTGCTGCCCTCTGGTTTATGGACAGGAAAACACAATGTAACAAACCAACACTCTTATCCATAATCTGAAGAACATGGAGATTTTTCCTGTGTGATTGAAACCAGAGAGAAAAATGGATTGACTTCCCTAGAACATGCTAAAAATGTTTAGACACTTTCACCTATTAGAAGACAAACCGATATAGGTGCTTTGACTGTTATTCATATAACAAAAGCATTCTGGTGTACTGATTGATCACTTGTACAGAAAATAACAACAACAACAAGAGAACATGTCTAATGGGTAAGCACCTTCCTTCCATTCAGGTGCTGACTTAGCTTCGTTCTTATTCTGGTATTTCCAACAAACTTTCAAGATCCAGTTGCTGGTTGATTGAAAAAGAGGACAAGGATCCAGGTGTGGTAGCACATGCCCATAATTCCAATACTTGGAAAGCTGAGACAGAAGGTTCACAGTTTTGAGGACAGCCTTAGCAATGTAGTGAGGCTCTCAGCAACCTAGTGAGACTCTGTTTCAAATGAAAAGTAGAATTAGAAAAAGGGATCGGCTGTAGCTCAGAGATAGGATGCCCCTGGGCTCAATCCCCAGTACCAAAAAGAAAAATGGAACCTGGGACATTGAACTAGAAATGCATGATGTGACTATCATTTTTAAACAATATTTTTGCACATTAATAGGTTTTAATGAAGTCTTACATGTTCAAAAATTTCTAGCTGCATTTATGAAATAAGGAACAGTTCCAATAAGGAATTTGAGCCTAGTTATAGCAAGATGCATTCTTGTTATTAAACTTTTTTCATTAGAAAGAAAGCTCTTTTAAATTATACCCTCTAGCGGGCGTGGTGGCGCACGCTTGTAATCCCAGCATTCGGGAGGCTGAGACCGGAGGATCCGGGTTTGTGGCCAGCCTCACCTACCTAGTGAGGCACTCCCCAACTTAGTGAGACTTGGTTTCAAAATAAAGAATAAAAAATAGGGCTAGGGGTATAGCTCAGAGGTAGAATGCCCCTGAGTTCCATCCCCAGTACCGCAAAAAAAAAAAAAAAAAAAAATTATACCCTCTAAGAGTGTATCCCTTTTTGCTTCCATTTTCTTCAGCTGGTATTCATCCATAAACATGTCTCTATAAGTTGCTGGAAGATTTCCTATATTAGAAATGCAAACCACACCATTCATTGCTTTCTTTCCACATTAAAGTTTACTTATGGTGATCATAAGAATAAGAAGGATATTCCAGGTAAACCTCACATTATATGTGACTGGAAACCTGCACCAGTATCAAGACATGATGTGACAAATACTGTTTGGAAGAATGAAGCTATCAGCAAAATGCCCTGGAGGATAATAAAACTCTAGGAGATAGGGCAGTGTGTACATGAGATGATGGATCTGTGACCTGCAAAGCAGACTCTATAAATTTTGGCCATCAGTACCACCATAGGAACAGTTTTCCTTTCCTAATGAGCTTGGTGTCCTCTAATAAAATGACTGGTTCTGCCAGCCCATCGAGTAACATGAGGCCCCTGAAAATGTAGTTCATAAGGTAGAAGTGACCTAGCCCTGGGACTGAAAGATCTGCTAGGAAAGGATAAAAGAACACATTTGAGCTAAAAAATCTCCAAGGCCGTTAAAGAAAGGGAAGGGAAGCTCTAATTGGGAGCTGTGAAAATGAGATGCAAAGGAGTGACTAAACTCCTTAAATTAAAGAATTGCATGGGTGGCAATGGATGTGTTAATTAACTTGACTGTGGTAGTCATTAAATAATATATTCATATATCAAATCATCACACTATATACCTTGAATATATTCAATATCCATCAGTTAAATATTTTATTATGAAGAAAAGGATTGTTGTACATAACTTGAAACACATAATGAGCAGAAAACTGTTGTTCATAATTGATTATTTTAATGGGGGTGGAGATTCTGACTCACCAATTTTGAACACACTAGATGAATACCTATACTGCAATCAGCTTTTGTTTGATTTTAAGGTAGGACAATGGATAAAATATAAACAATTTCAAAAGAACCCTGCAAAATGAACTTTCAGATTTAAGTGATAAGTAAAGTAGATATCCTCAGTTAGTACTTCATGTTATTTGCACATTTTAAATTATAAAATACTTGCAAGTAGCACGGCATGGCACTTGTAATCCCAGTACTTGGGAGGCTGAGACAGGAGGATTGTAGGTTTGCAGCCAGACTCAGCTACTTTGTGAAGCCTTCTGCAACTTAGTGAGACATTGTTTAAAAATAAAGAACAAAATAGGAACTAGGGTGTAGCTTGGAGGTAGAATGCCCCTGGGTTCAATCCTCAGTAACACACACACACACACACACACACACACACACACACACACACACACACAAATTCTTGCAAGTAGGTTTTTTATATATATGTATGATACACATAATTTTATCAACAAAAATAAAAATAAACTTACAAATTAATGAAAATGAATATCAGCAAATCACTGAAGACTTTCATGTCCCTCTTGGTTTTATACCAGTTCCCACCAGATTTCCATATTTACTAGTCCCTTACTTACAAGTCCCATAGGCATTTGATAAATACTTCTTACTATCTTTTATTCTCTTTATGAAAGGTATATATGTGAAATATCTTACTTCCTAAATAATGATCCTTTATTCTTTCTTTTTTTTTAAATCTAGATTGAATCAGGCTATTTTATCACCTCATTACTCAGCATTATATTACTGAGTTACATCATGCTGATATACATAGAAGTGATTCTTAATTTTCACTTCCAGAATAGAATTGGTGTGAGTAGGCCATAGAATATTTATTTGTTTACCTATTATTCCATGATGAACACCTAGATAATTTCATTATTTTATCTGCTTGTGTTTTTTATTTGCTTTGTGTGTGTGTAATCATTTGATATACATTACTAAATGTTTCCAAGAGTATATGCCAAGACTTTCCCTAGCATAAGTACCCAGTGGAATAATGACTAAAGTGTAAGATATGTGTATTTTCAACTTTAGTAGCTGTGTTAGTCATTTTTTTGTTTTTTGACCAAAATACCTGACAAGAACAATTGAAGAAGAGTTTGGCTCATGGGTTTTTATGTCTCATTCCATGGTTGAAATTAGACAGAATATCATGTGGGAGGACATGGCATAGGAAAGATACTCAGCTCATGGCAGCCAAGAAGCACAGGGGGAGGGGGAAAAGAGAGAGGAGAGAAGAGAGAGGAGAGAGGAGAGAAGAGAAAAGAGAGATGATGAGAGAGAGAGAGAGGGAGAGAGAGAGAGAGAGAGAGAGAGAGAGAGAGAGAGAGAGAGAGCCCCAAGGCATGCCACAGGGATCTGCTTCCTTCAGCCATGCCCAACCTGACTAAAAGTTAACACCCTACTGTAAATTATTAAATTATTAATCTGTCAGGTAGAGTTAATCCACTGATGAGTTTAGATCCCTCATTATCTAATCATAACCTAAAAGCCCCATGTCTGTACATTACTAGCATAGAACTTTTGGGGGTACATTCCATATCTTAGCCATGATAGTAGGTAATACCTGATTATTTCCCCTATGTTGAGAAATTTCACACACTTACCAAAAACATATAAATATCTCTACTGTTCATCTTTGACAGATTTAATGATTTTACTTTTCTTTTTTTTTTTTTTGCCAAATTGGTGCATGTAAATTGCTATCATTTTGATTGCTAATTAATTTTGTATAATCACTAATGAGTTAGAGCAATTTGTTCTGTTCTTACTCAATTTACTCATCACTTGCATCTGTTTCTCTGTAAAATCCTTGTTCATGTATGTAGCTGACTGCTTGATGTTCATGCATGTAACTGGCCCTTGATTCTTGGTGAGAAGTCTGTACTCTGTCTTCCTTGACTGGAGCTTAATGATAGAACTGGCTCTGGAAAATGTGCAGTAAGTGACAGCAAAATGAGTAGAGGCTCGAGATGTGCTTGTATGTTGCTCAACCTATGAGTGGTGGTGCTGATTCCAGAAAGCTTTTGGAGAGCAATGAGAATATCTACTCACAGGAATGTAGGCAAACAACATTGTTGTCCAGGAAATAGAATCTAACCATTTCTTTCATACTGTAGTTTAAGGAATGGGAACTTGCTAGCCAGTCATGGTGGCACACACCTATAATCCCAGTACTTGGGAGGCTGAGACAGGAGGATTGCAGGTTCAAGGACAATTACTTGCTCTTAGTATTTAAAAGTTCAAAGAGAAAAGATTAGGCATTTAGGAAAGAAAGAGAAAAGAGTAGGTGGTTGGGGTTCTGATGGCACAGTGACATATCGAGGCCTTAATTATGACCTCTATCCTTAGTGCTGCAGTAAGTTGGTTTGAGAATGAGGGATGGGCTTCTCCAAGTAGGCACTAAACTCATAGTGTCAGGACCAGAGCACAAATAAATAACCCAAAATTACTTGATTAAACAGGCCCTGATCAGCTGTGGTATTTGTCAATAAAGATACACCTTGGAGTCACAGCTGGTCACCATAGGCACTGCATGACAACATGTCTTTCTTTTGGATTTGTCCTTATAGCTTGTTTGAGCCAGTTGTGACTCAACACTTGGTACTCGCTAGTACCAGGCAGCAGGAGAAGCTCCTGACCAGTCTTCTTAGATAATACGTGTACTGAGCATTAAAGATGGATCACGGAGCAAAAGCAAGAAATCCTTCCTGGAGACAGTCAGAGAAAAATGTGTAAGAATAAAAGAAAGAGAATGACATTTTTAGAGGGTCAAGAAAAGCAGAAAGTCATGGCAAAGGAGGGGAGGCCTATGAAAATCTCAGTGGCACATTAGAATAGAATAAAAGTGGAAGTAGTTCATAAAAGTAGTGGAAGATAAGCCTGGGGAGCCATACTGTGAAGTACTTTCCAGGTCCTGCATGCAAGGGTAAGCTGTTGAGCAGCTTTGCATGTGGGCATGAACATTTGTGTTCATGAGAAAATGTTTTGAGAAAATCTAATTTGATAATACTTTTTGAGAAAATCTACTTCTGAGGAAAATCTACTTTGATAATGGTTTGGAGAATGAATAAGAATGAGGGATAGTATGGTAGGCAGAATAATTGTCCACCGAAATGCCCCTTTCCTAATCACTTCAACTGGTGAATGTGATACCTTAAGTATCAAAAAGAACTTTGTAAAGATTGTGAAGGAACTTGGGATAGCAAAGTGATCCTGAGTTATTCAGGTGGGCAGAAAAATATAACAGAATGCAGCCGTACGTGAAGAACTCACCTGGAGTTCTGTTGCTGGAATTCAGGATGGTGGAGAAAGTGCATGGGGCAAGAAATACAGATGGCCTGTGGCAGGAAAAATCAAAGAAGCAGATGCACCCCATAAAACTTCCAGAAAGGAAGCAGCCCCGCAGACATCTTCATTTTAGCCTGTTGAGACCCACGCTGGATTTTGAATCTACAGAACTTTAAGAAAATAGATCTGCATTGTTTTAAACCATTAGGTTTGTTTGACATGTTACAATAGCCATAGACAACTAATACAGATGTTTAAACTTCTGGCAGAGAGATGAATGAGGAAGCCACTATAATCCATATCAAGGAAAATATTTTGTGAAGAGTGACCATTCATCCTGACAAATGCATGGTTTCCGTAGAAAGAGTAAATACAGGCAGTATTTGCTCTGATGATTAACTTTCCCAGAAGGACATGAAACATAATTTGCTTTGAACAAAGATGAATTACCCATTTGCAGTCAATATCTTTCAATGAAGAGCGATACCCCTTTACATCAGTATGAATAGGGCAGCTGGATAAAAAATGACAAACTCTCTAGACCTTTGAGGTCTAGAAGAAAATTTCCCTTAATTCAGTTAGGGAGCAATTTACCTGATATTTTAATTACATAATATTTTTAGTTAGCTATTAAGCAATGCCATGTCTTTATTGGTTAATAATTGGTCTCTAAAGGACGTTTTCTCACGGCTTGACTTTAATGGTGCTCCCATACATCTTCTTGTGTCATGTGTCAATTTAGCTCTTGCATGGACTGCTTTATTTATTGAATACACAAATTCTAAGGAAAAAATATAATACAGTTTAGGAATTCTGAAAACCTGAATTCAAATCCTTTCTTTCTTATGTACTTAGTAGCTATGTGATCTCAGGTCAATAAATTCGTAAATTCTAGGGTAAGAATAGAATACAGTTTAGAAATTCTGAAAACCTGAATTTAAATCCTGGCATTCTAAGTTGTAGTTGTGTGGACTCAGATCAGTAGTTTAACCCTCACTGTACATTCCCTCATCTGTAAAATGAGAAAAACAATAGCAAAGACCTTGAGTATCTCTTGCAAGGGATAAGTGAGATGATTGTTTAAAGTATTTGGCATGGTGTCTAGCACATTAAATAAACTTTCAGTAAACTGTATCTATTATATCCATAATGTCTATTTCTTACATATACAAGCAGTTGGAGAAGCTATACTGGATAGATGAGATATGCGCAAAGTGTATGTCATATTTAGAGTTTTGCATTACCTTTGTGCGTGGGACAGATATTCTCCCCAGTAAACTTTATGTTCCTTTGCAGCAGCTCAAGATTACATGGGAGCAAGTGGTTTGTTAGAATAGCCCAGAGAGGTAACCTTCTGGCATATTGGCACAAAACGCAAGGTAAGTGAGAAAGACAACCCAAGGATTCTAGAATTTGAACTTTAATTTGAAAGACAGTGGAGGTTTCAAAGCATGTCCAAGATAAAGATAAGGAGCTAGGTGGAAAAATTGTAATTAAATATGGGAGAAGGGCCTAGTTTTATTAAAATATAGAAAGTTCTTATGAAGAAAAGGAGCAAAACATTGACTTGGTAGATTACAGAATGAAATGAGTCTTTTGCGAGGCACACACATTCCTCAGTGCTGAGTATGGTCTCATTGGTTAGGGTGGCATCCTTATATGATGATCTGTGTAGATATGTGCCCGTGAAATACAAAGTAATCACACCAAGCCCTGTGTGCATGTATGTTTGTATCACTTTGAACCTCACTGTGATGTTACAATGCACCAATAAAAGTATAGTTTTTATAAGAGATAAGATATTAGAGGTCTATAGATTAGAAAAAAATATATAGTTCATACATGCAATGATTTGGATTTAGAATGCCCCCCAGATCTCATGGAAACTGGACAACCACATTAGAGTTGGGAGCTTGGTTGGCAAGAAGGTGTCCCTGGAAGTGTTGCTTTGGGGATTACATTTGGTCTTCCCTCTTCTTTTTCTCTTTCTTTCTTTTGCTTCTAGCCTCTATGTGAGAGACTTGTTCTCTCCCTCTCTCTATTTCCTGGTGCAATGCTCTGAGCTCCTCAGACCTGTCCTGACATGGACTGAATCTCTAAAATCTCCAAAATCTGTGAGCAAATAAATATTCCTTCTTGTAATTGTCTAGTCTGTGGTTTAGGATTATAGTAGTGAGAATGCTGTCTGAGATAATACACATGCGAGATAATCTGTTCTCAAATCTTATCTGTTCAAAACTAAAGGATAAAATAAGGAAAGAAATCTAGAGGCATAGAGATATAAAAAAAATGTTCATCAATGGAAGACTTGGAGAAGATACCATTATATTAAGAAAAAAGTAGTTACTATTATAGGAGGGAACACTAGTTATCCATTATAAATAGCAAGCAAATTCCATCTGCATTTACTGACATGTTAAAGAAATTTATCATTTAATATAGAGAGAAGAAAAGCAAGATGCAAACCAGCATGTATTATATGGCATCGTTAGTATAAAGACAATTACATAAACATTTTAATAAAGATTGTTTATGGGAGTAAAGATGAGGATAATGTTGCTATTTTTAATTTTATAATAATGTATTACTTGATTTTTTTACAACAAACATATTATTTTAACCATAACATTTAAATGTGAAACAATAATGAGGTTTGTAAATTAGACTATCAGGAAGATCATAAATATACAACTCCCCTAGAAGGCTAAGTCATTTACACATACCAAAACCTTGATAATTACTTGTTTAAATGAATGAATGACTAAAGTATACCCATAGAATTCTGAAATAATGAAGACAGTTTTTAAATTATTCTGTGGACTGAGAATTGATCTTCTCACTACAATTCTTTGCAAATTACCAAAACATATTGTAGTCAACACCTCAATTATTTCACCTGTAAAGTGGGAATTGTTCTTGCTATATTGCAGTGATGTTAGGGACATATTCTTTTTATCTGACTACCACACGGTATTTATAGTTTACCTACTCTAAAATTGTCATCTATGAATGTTCATAGCACAAGATTTGAGATCTGGGGTTGTTATCCAATTTTCTGTTTCATGGTATGACTTGAGTCACATAAACTAAGGGCTGTCCTAGTAAAAGTTTTGCTCTGAGGGACAGTTTTTAGGGGTGGACTTACTATACTTGTCAACCCAAGACCCTCTTAGAACCCAGGTGGCATTTTACTTTTTACTCGTCCATGTTATAATAGAAGGAGGGCTAGAATTATAATTCTCCCAGGAAATTTGACTTTATTGAATATCGTTCTCTCTGCAGTCACAGCCTTGCTAATAAATTATACAATGATTTTATATATGATACAATTCTTATGGTTTCTATTTCCTTACAGTTCTGTGAATATGAAAGTGGACATCCCCTACCTCTACATAAATTAACAACTGCAAACACACTCCTAGCACCAAGGCTGTAGACTCATATGTCATGTATGTTGCCAAGAATATCTCAAATATGTTCTTTAACAATAATCCTCTGACTATGGCTGATACTAAATATCAGCCAGTTTTGCCAAGATACAGAATGATAGCTGCTCCCAAATCTTATCAGTCAACTTCCTTAAAATGTCTGGAGGGCGATTCTACTGTACCCAAAACCAAGTTTAAAATCCTTAAAGAGAACAACAGAATGAATCCATCAAAGAAATGTAAAAGAAAACCATTTTTCCCCTCAAGACAGAAAAAAAAAAATCCATGAAAACGAAATCAGAAGCAGCCAACTAAATTAAATGCAGTGTTTTCCCCATCTGTCCCCTACAGGAGGAAATGAAATGGCCTTTTGCAGAAAGCTGTGTGCTTTCTTCTTCAGCTATAATACACACAAGCAGTTGTGAGCTACTGCAGTCCAATCATGTGTCAGTAAGCAGAGACTGAGTAAAAGAACCCTGTCTTCCCTGTCTTCAAGGTTACAGTAAAGCAGCAAAGGAGAGCCCTAGACACACATCATCAAGATGCAGGGTTCCCACTGAAAAGGTTCTTAAAAATCCCAAAAGAAAATGATTGTTTTCTGCTGTGGCAACCTGCAGAGAAAAAGCTCCTCATGCTTCTCCTCCTCATGCTTCTCCTCCTCATCCTTCTCCTCACCATTATCACTGTACTCAGTTCTGCCATGAAATCTGTGACTCCAGGAAGATGTCCTTTCTTGGGGCTTTCAATGATCTATCTCATGTATATGAGATGATCAGACCAGAGAGATACATTAAAATTTCTTTTCAGAGTTAAGATTCTACATGCTACCACTTGTAAGTTTTTGCAGGTTAAAAGCAATATATGGCTGGGCATGGTGGGGGGTGGGGTACTCCTGCAACCCCAGTACACGGGAAACTGAGATAGGAGGATTGCAGGTTTTAAGAGAGTCTCCATACCTCAGTGCCTCTCTCAACAATCTATATAGACCCTGTTTCAAAAGAAAGAAAAAAAAAAGGTCTGGGGGTTAATCTCAGAGGTAGAAGAACATCCCTGAGTTCAATCCTCAGTGCCAACAACAAAAGGCAATGTGACTCACAAGGGAATCAATTATATTCTTTAACAAATAATTTCTTATAGTTATATGACTATAATAAATAGAATTATAGAAGCACTAAAGTGGAAAGAAGATACCCACGGTCTACCCATAGTATCATCTCCTCAAATCAACAATTACTATTGCTGATTTTAGAACACCTCTTTCTACCTTTTTTTCCCCCTTTGGAGTATAGATTTTTTATAATAATGAATATGCTATATTTACAATATCACTACCTTTTTCTCACTTGCGGTAATTGTGTAAACAATTACCATATTTTCACAATTTCTGTAGCAACACAAGTTACCAGCAGCATAAAAATATATGTAAATTGAGGCATTCTTTTGATATAAATGATCTGTAACTGCAGTTATTTAGGTCATTTTCAATTTATCATTGAAATTCTGCAATGACTGTGTTAATGTATAGGTGCTGCTGGTTATGAATCATAATCAGAAGCACAGAAATTGCTGTAAGCACATTTGCATGCTATTTCAGTACCTGTTTTAAGTAACTCTGAGTGGCCCAGAAAACAGCTATTGTTGATTCTATATATGGAAAATAAGAGATCAAGGTCACAGAGCCTTATGGCAGTTAACGGCATAATCTGGCCTTCAAACCTAGGTTTTCTGATTCAAGTCATATTGATGATGTTCTTTCTTTTCTGTTCTCCAGGAAGAACCTCACTCTGTTTCTCTGATGACCTATAAACCAGTAACACTGAAATTTGTAACTCTAGCTCTTGGCTCCCTTCAAAGGTCCACATCCAAATTTCCAACTGCCTACCATGCATTTTCCTTTATATACCTCTGCGATTTCGGGCACCACCCTTCCACAGCTGAACGTTACTCACCCACTTCTCCCTTGCTTCCCCTGGTGTCATTCCTCCTAACTCCATACAGAATCTCTCCCTACCTTTCCCACCTTACCCAAATGGAAGCCTAGCAGATTAATTCCATGAATATTTGCTTAGAAATTCTCATCTCCATTCTCATTGCCAAGTATTCAGGCCATCACCATCTCTTGGCTTGAATGAGCAGAGCAACTTTACTAAATACCCTGTTTTTCCTCCCTTATAATCCACTTTTCATGTTGTAGTTAACATCATATTTCTAGAAGCATTTTTTAAAAATTTTTATTGGTGCATTGTTATCATACATCTTTGTTAGGTACAAGCTGGTAAAGGCATATACACACATATTTCTCTTTTAACCCTTCCCCAATCCCCGCCCCATTCTCTCCCCTGTCCCTTCTTGTCATATTCAGTTTAGTGATTGACTTTGGTATGTTTGTGAAAGTACATCATGTGCATTTTTTTAAACTTTTACTGGTGCATTATGGTCTCCCATCACAATGTAGCTTATTGTGATAGCAATATACATGCACACAGAATCCATCTTTCTAGATTAAAATATTCAATGACTTACTGAGAGTGATGACACATGCCTGTAATCTCAGTACTTGGGAGGTCGAGAGAGGAGGATTGCAGGTTTGAAGCCAGCTTCAGTGATATAGCCAGACCCTCAGCAACTGAGCAAGATTCTGATTCAAAATAAAAATATAAAAGGCTAGAGGTATAGCTTGGAGGTAGAACACTCCTGAGTTCAATCCTCAGCAACACACACACACACACACACACACACACACACACACACAAATAATAATAAAATATTCACTAACTCGCCGACACACCCCTAATCATGACATATGTGTACAGATTTTCACAACCTGTTCCAACCTTCAGTCGGTCCCAGCTTCATCTTCTTCCCTCCCTGGATACATCTGTCATGTTGAATTACCCACTGAGACTCACAAACTTTCAATTCCTGAGGGATTATCCCCCACAGACTTTTTACTCACTCTGCTCTATTGTCTTTTTCTCTTTCTGTCAAAACCCCATTCCTCTTTCAGTCTCACTTACTGCTGTCTCATGATATCCTGAATTTTCCCATGCAGAGTTGTAATAGTGTTAACACACTGTATCACATATATAGTAAACCGATAGTTAGAATGACTCAGCTCTTTGTTTACTTCTCCCTCTCCTCTTCTTTCTCCTCTCCTGTCCTTTCTTCTCCTCTCTTTTCTTCAATTATAGGGCATTTCATTCATCCATATGACCGTAACAAGTGGGGTGTTGGCCAGCACATGGACAATAATAACTGTCTAGCGATCCTTCTATGCTACCACATTGTCAATAATATACTTTTTGTTGACCATTCAAAGAGCAATGCATCATAATGTGGACGCATTGGCTATGGTAGAAATTCTGTTACCCACAATGGTTCACCATGCAGACTCGTCATTAGAGAGCTAAGCATGGCTCAGCACCCAGAGAGTTAAAGTGAAATGCTATCAATAAGTAGCCCAGCATTATTCTCAATCCTCCTCATTTTTGGATACAAGCTTTCCATCAGCCCTGATAATTAAGGTATTTCTAATACCAGCAGAGGACATAATTTGGGCTATAAAGAAAATGAGAACAGACTCCAATGCTTGTTAAACCATCAACTCAGTAGCTTTATGTATGTTTTTATAACTTTTGCTTAATCATTTCTCTGTGAAGACTGTGTCAAATATATTGAGTGGGGTGCTTCTTTTTATGTGAAGTTTTTCTTATAATCCTTAATACGTATAAGTGGAGTTTTGTAAGCAGCACCTAATTTAAAATAAGAAGGTTTCGGGGGATTTGTAGATAGTTTAATCTTTTAAGAATATATTTGAACCCTAATTTCTAAGTTTAGATATCTCTCTTCATTTAATGACTTGAAGGAGGAAACAAGAAACTGTGGATTAATTTTACATTTATATAGAGTTTCTTAATTGGATTCAAGATAAAATCCTGCATATAGCTACTTACTAAATCTGTCTATGACAGTAGTGATTGGGTCCCAGGAGAACAATATTTAGGGTAGTTTTTCTTTTTTTCATTTTTATCACCAGTTTAAAGTTTAAGAAAATTTTGGAAATTACTTATCCAATATTTTCCCTGCAAAACCAACTTTGGACGATATAAAAGAAAAACAAGGATAATTAATGAGGATCATGTGGTATTGTATGCTTATAGTTAAAGAAATAATTCTTTATTTTTTTATTATAAGAAACAAAATGACTGGAAGTTCAATTGTAATGTTTGCCCTAAGATCTAGTCAGACAAAAATAAAAATAAAACCAATATGCAAATTAAAGCTAATTCAAGAATTATAATTATCAAGAATTTTTTTCATTTCCTACAGGTATAATGTACATAAAATGCAAACTTGTTGGAAATTGGGAAGGGCCAATAGAATTTTAGTTGACTATTTTTATACAAACTAACAAAATTACTAACTAGGTAGAAATATGTTAAGTAAATTATGAGATTTTCTTTTACATCACATCGTATATGAACCCATTTTACTATCCAGAATAACTAAAACATTAATTTTCAAAAAATGATAAAAGCTAATAGGATGTAGAATGAAATATTTACCAAAATTGTACAAAAATAGAAATTTTGAATCAAGAGAGAAATCTCAAAAAAAGGCTTTTAAACTTTAATACAGAACATTAAAACTTCTTTAAATGAAAATTAGTAAGCTAAACAAAAATAAGAAAAATAACATTTTAGGAAAAAATATTTAAACATGAAATATAGTTAATATTAGTATAAAGACATGTCCAAATTTAATAAGACATCAATTTAGAAATAAATAATGGGTAATAGATACTGTCAAATTATATGAGGTGAAATGTGGATAGTAGACACAAATGAAACAGTGTATTAATTACTATATTATATCATGTTTACCAATGATATGAGGGTATAGGAAAGATACCAGAATACATCAAATTTATAATAGTGGCTGCATCTGGGGATGAAAGTAAGAATTAAAATTAGGTAAAGTAAAATAGGGGTGTGCACAGTGGCACACACCTGTAATCCTATTATTTGGGAGGTTGAGACAAAAGGATGGAAGGTTCAAGGCCAGCACATGGTAACTTAGGAAGACCTTGTTCTAAAAAAAAAGGGTAGGGGTGTAGTAGCTCAATGGTAGAATGTTCCTTTGTTCCCAAAAAAGAAAAGAAGAGAGAAGAGAGAGAGAGACAAATAGACAAAATAGGAAATTTCAGATTTATTTTAACTAATATCATTATGGTCACACTAGCCATCATGTATTATTTACTACAAATGATGTCTTGTTTTAAGGACCTTCCCATATTATCTTATTCTATTCTCATGACAGCCCTTTAGATGATTATTAAAACAATTCTCATGTTGCACATGAGAGAACTTAGGGGCAGAGAAGTAACTTGCCAAAGGCCACACAGATATTGCATGTTCAACTTATAATTGAGATTTTAAATTATATTTATTAATATTTCATTTACAAGATAAAACAGAACACCAAAATATTTGGATGAAATGTCTACCATAGATAGGGAAAGTTATTCAGATGTTCATATGCCTTAATATAGCATTTTCCTCCTATGGAAAAAATTAAACACAAGAAAAATTAATATTAACCATATGCTTATTGAGTAATTTATGGCCCATACAGAGGTTCTAATCCTGGTGGTTGGCCCCCAAGTCACTTTCGGCACCATGTTCACCCTCCCAGCTCCATATGTTGGTCAGCCAGTGTGTATAGTGAGGGCCACCTCGGCCAGGCTGGGAGACATGGAAGTGCAGCCGAGTACTAGCTGTCAGAGAGGGAAAGGGCTCTTAGCAGGATGAGGTCCCGAAGTCACAGAGAAGTGAGTCAGGTGATGAAAGGTGTGTAAAGCTCAGCAGCAGGCAGATGTGCTTTGACCTATTAGTGGTCTGACTGGCAGAGGAGAAGACAGACTGCCAGCCTAACAAAGTACTTTTGGTGCTCTGGTAACAGCTTCACCATAACCAAAGGTACATGCCTTTACCTCCAAGAAAGGCTGAGGGAAGAGCCAGAGAGATACATGTAGCTGACTTTCTCTGAGACTAGGGACTCAATCTAGGTAACCAGTTAGCAGGAGCACTGGCTGACCTGAAGTTACCTGTGAAATTGATTATTCACTGATTATTGTTTATTCCTCCTATAATTTGTAACACTTCCTGGCACTAGTTGATATTGGAAGCAGACAGCATACTCCTCTTTATCAACTTGGACAAATACACTGGACCTAAGGCTGCCATAGAGGGTTATGGGGAATATCTCATTATGGTTCAATGTGTCCTGGTGACTTGGGGAATTGGACAGCTGCCTCTTAAGCAATATAATGTGTATACATGTATGTACATACAAGTATGTACATAAATGTATGTATCTCCCATACCTCAATACATTCTGGAGGTGGATGTATTGCAGAGATTGACTGGGCAGACTACTAGAGAATTCCGGCTATGGGTGCATGTGGTAAAGATTATCACTAGAGGATACCCCCATTTTGCTCCTTTACAACTCCCCAAGCTACGAAGATTGTGAATGTATGGCACTACAAGTCAAGGTGACAGCTGTAGATATGGCTACAGGATTGGGTTTTGCTTATCCTTGGTACAGACCAATCAGAAACATACTGTAGCTGCCCTTCAGCCCTTGGTAGTGGCAAGTGACAAAAGTACCCATCTTACAGGACAAATGACATACATTGGCAGTTGCATGTCCCCGACCGGCTCCAAGCAGCCAAATGATTGAATGCTTTAATGGACTCCTAAAAGAGAAACTGAAGGCCTTGGCTCCCCCAGGGGAAGAGGTGGCGGCACAAGTGCCTGTGACAGTGCAGCTTTTAAGTGAGCAACATTGCCGTCCTGGGCAGGCCCCTTTAGATAAGGTAATAGCCAGAATGCCCTGCACTTTGAAGGTAACAGGAAGCTTTGAGGAACCTCAGTTGCAACTGAGCTAAGGTGAGGTAAGGTTCTTTTTTACACCCTTAACCTAAATCCTTAACCTGGGGGTGGCAAGATGTCTGGGAGTGGCCCTAGCATGTGCAGACTTCTCAGAAGCCATGGGTTGCATGCTGGGAGCGATGGGGCCTGGGACAGAAAGCCCTGTTACAACCAGACCCTTTGATAGCTGCCTGGCTCTGCCCAGTAGAGGTCCTGCTTCCCCCAAGGGTGGAAGTCATGCTTTTGAAAGCCACACAGATGAACTGTTCTATAACCAATAAAATTGCCAGATGGGTTCCCAAAGAACTATGTTAGAATGTCACTTGTTTACCAGATTCCAACTGGTGGTGGGATCAACGGAAACTAGCAGGGATGAAGCCCACTGATTTCCTCCCAAATGGTTATCTTTAGGTTTGTGGATATTATGGCTAGCTGTAACTGTAAGTCTCTGGCAGTTGGACAGAAAAGTGTGCCTGAGGAAGACCATACGTAGGGGGACAAATACTCCTGACTCTTCCCCTAATCCTAATAACTGGGCCGCAAGGTGGCTGTACTTGTTAACCTTGTCCATTCAACGGGGTGGTACTGTAGATGTAAAGCTACAGGTAGAAGCCTCAGCCCAACATATTGCAGAAGCTTTAAATATATCCTCTTGGACTCTTTCCCTCTTAATGGACAAAAACACCCAGATGCAGAAGGTGGTTTTACAGAATACAATGGCATTAGATTTATTCACTGCTGCTCAAGGTAGAATGTGTGCTCTTCTCCATGTAGAATGCTGTGTATACATTCCAGACCACCAGCAGCAGGTATAGCAGGTCTTAGCAGAGATGGATAGAGAGATCCAGCTATTCAGGCCTTACAGGAGAACCCACTTGCAACCTGGTGGAACTCATTGGACTCCTCCTGGAAACAGGCATTGACTATTCTTGCTTGTGTAGCTGGAAGTCTAATTATCACCTGTTGCGCCCTCTATTGCTATTGTGGTCTTTGGGCCCAATGCAATGCGCTCTGTTTCAAGTTATCTACCACCACCCTATAAGGGATGGAGTGTGGGGCCCAGAGGAAGTACAGGCTGGTGGTAAGGAGATGACCCCCACCACTTCCCACCAGCTGCAGATGTGCATTTAGTTATATAAGCATGAATGAGCAAACCACAACACACCTGCACATGCCCGTGATGGTGTGGACATGCATCAATTTGCCCAGAATCCTGTATAGGGAACAAGTGTGTAGAATCAAGCTGCTGCTGTTTTCCTGATGGTGACACCAAGTGCTTTCTTCTTTTTGAGGATCTCATTGCTGAAACTGCCCCTGTGACCACAGCTAGCCCCTGACACATGGACATACAAATGTTTATTTTTTACCGTGGGTTAGAGTACAATGCTCTTTTTCTATTTTATTGCTCATATTGTTTCACCTTCAGCAACTGGGAGCTCTTTGGTTGGTTTCTGTCAATTTGAAACATATATCAATCAGTTTTGTTTGTTTTTGAGCACTTCTTACTTCTGTGATACTATAATACGCTTCAAGCTCATCTTGTATATTCTCTGTTCCAATTTTAGTATTAGCCCTTTCTCAAGAAACAAACACCAGATTTTTTTCATTGGACAATAGTAATGGAAATGGCCTTGTTTTAAACACACAATTTGTTCAAGGGCTCACACTCAGTCAATAGGACAAGGTTCATAACCTAGGTAATCAGATCCTCTACTTTCTACCATAATATTGTATGAAGCTTACCATCTTCTATTCATGCATATGTTCAAAGAAACAAGTCTATAGGAAATCCTCTGGAAAAATGTCACATACCACTACTCCACTGCTTATAAATTATAGTATTAAATTATAGGCCTTTATGATTTAAAATCATTTTTAATATGACTTTTAGTCATTACACATCTGTCTCAGTCCGTAGCTGTACAGTTACTTTATTACTGACTCTTAAAGAGCAAACACCCCTTTCTCTTATAATTTTCCTGGCCATCAAATTGCAATGACTTCCTTCTTGCATGAATAATCCATGAATGAACTTTCCGCGAGGTCTGACTGCTGACCCTTTCAATGCTCCATGCTCATTCTTCAAGAAATACTTAGCCAACACTCTTCACCATTAATTTTGCAGCCTTACCTTTTTGATTAGGAAGTTTTACAATCCACTACTAACATTTCAAGTTAAAGGAGTTGGCTTTGTTTTTATCCTTAATTAAAGACTGGGGAGAGTAATTTGGTAATACTGTGTATACGTTAAAAATATCTGCTGCATTTGTGTTTATTTAGAAAATACGTTTTCTTGTATATGAAAATTATGAATTTCATCCTCCCAAAGCAAAAATCCAAAGAAGGAGAAGAAGGAGGAAAAGAAAGAGAAGGAGGAAGAAGAGGAGAGGGAGGAGGAAGAAGGAGGAGAGGGAAAGGAAGGGGGGGAGAAGAAACTCGAGGTTTTTTTTTTTTTTCATTTTAATTGATTTAAAAAAACAAGAAATAAAATTACAGAGGAAATGAGATCAGGTACTCTCTGTATCTTTGTTGCAATACTGAACTCTAATACTTGTTCTTGGACTAGCTCATCACTTTCTATCAAAGGTTACGAAATAATTGTTTGGGTGCTGAATAAACGAATAAGAAATACAAGTAAGGGAGAAAGGAACAAGATTGAAATGTCTAAATCCTATGTTATTTCTAAAGGTTAGGAAAGAATGCATATTTTCTTTCTAAATGTCAATTTAATCTGAATGGCAGTGAACCTCAAATAACATTTGAATTTAATGTAGAACTTTTGAAAATGAAGCAATTGCCTAGCTAACTGTCTGTTTTGCTTTTGGGTGAACTTCACGTTTGGCTTTCAGCTGATGGATAGCTGAAGGATCATCCCTGCTTGGAAATAAAAAACATAGCCATTGCCTTAGCAAAAGGTAAGAAAGGAGCATCATTTATTGGCCATTGATCAATATGGGATTACAGAGGCTTAACAGGCAGGATAATAAATGAGCTATTCAGTTCGTCTGCCCAGATGTCTAGTTAAGATTAGAAAGGACCAAGTGTTTAGCATTATTCTCAATGCTCAGGACTTCTAAACCTCAGCTCTATCTGTTGTCTCCAAATGGAAATGCTTCTTCCTAGGCAGGTGTTATAAAGGATCTAAGCATATTGAAGAGTTCTTCACAGGCCACATGTAAAAAATAAGGTGTGGTTAGTCTAGGAAGAAGATAACTGCTATGGAACATTAATTGCCTACAGAACAGTAACTGCCTATATATACTAGGGATGAGATGAGTATTATTGTTTACACTTTTTGACCTTGACCATATTGTCAACTGAAAGGAAACTCTTCCCAGGATTTTACAACTGGGTTCTGTGAAGTCAGAAATCAGAAACATTAAATATCAAAAGGAAGAGTTTAAAGACATCCCTGGAAGAAGATGAAGCCAATCAGGGAGTATTCCAGCCCATAGTGGAGATGGGAGGCTGGACCTGGTGGCATCTTGGTAATACCTTCTGCATTATGATTGGCCAGATTTTCTCTCTGCATATTAAGCACTTGTATTTACCATGAAACACTGGCTCTCAGGACTTATCCAATTTTTCTCATATTCTAGTATAATGACTAGTGTATACTAATCTTTCTTTCTAATCTTTCTGAACATTGAAGGCATCATTACTAGTGCAACATTTCAAAACTCAAGAATATGTGGAAATCTTTTTTACTCCAAACTGCTGAATAACTTTGAAGAAAGCTACACCCTTCCCCTTATCAGAGAAAGATGGAATTGAACTGCATTTCCAAGGTCTTTTAGGGTTCTCTCATTCTAGAAACAATGTTTTTTTCATATTTCAGAAAATCCAAGGCATAAAGCTACATGGATTTCAAGAGTTCATACATTCTTTGGTAAACAATCTTAATAAAAATTAAAAACAGAAATATTGAGTGAAATTAAATTATTTTAACATGGTAATAACAAAATTCCTCCCTTGATGAATCAGTGACTTTTTCTGCCTTATATAACTCTGCCCCAAGATTGTTTTTGCAACTCCCTTAGTACTAAGAGTTCCAAATAGATTATCCATAATTTATGCATCTGGCATCAAATAAAAACTGGAAAGAGAGCTATAGAGAGGAAATGGACTATAAAGTACATTGCTATTAAAGCTATACTCAAGATCTAGTCATCTTTTAATCTAATGTTCATTTTAGTGGAGGCAGAAAATTTATATGGCCTTTCGAGGCCCTATAGAAAACTAAATACAATAGTAAGAAGAAAATCCTTGGCCATAGCTCTGCAGAGATGCTCTAATAAACAGACATGCCCTGTCCCTTTACCTATTGCAAAATCAAAATCTCCAAAATGAGCCAAGTTTAGTTGTGCATGCCTGTAATTCCATATTTTGGAAGGCTGAGATAGGAAGATTGCATATTTGAGACCAGTCTCAGCAATGTAGCAAGACTCTACAGTGAGATCCTGTTTCAAAACAAAAAAATACAAAAAAATTTAAGAATGGATTAAGGGTGAAGCTTGGACGTAAAAGCCCCTGAGTTCAATCCCCAGTACCACACACACACACACACACACACACACACACACACACACACACACACACACACCAAACAAACAAACAAACAAAAAAACCTCCAAACGCCGTAGGCCAAACACCTTAGACCAAATCTTTCTAAATACATATCCAGAGCAAAAGAAGTGTCACAGGATGAGATATGCGTTATCAAGGTAAACTGATGCATTAAGAACTTACCAGAGATGACTAAATTATATGTGTTTCGTCTCTTACTATTCCTACTATGTACTTCAAATTCCATATTCCACTTTCTCCACTATCACCCACCAAGAGGAGAAGACTATTTTGAGGTTTAGTCTTTCTTGTTCCCTGGGACATATGGGCTTTTCTTGTATACTTGCAGAAGGAATTTCTCTGAGATTCAAATTGGAATGGAAGATAAGCAACTGTTAGACCCTCCTCCTCCAATATCAATGGTTTATTGTATAGTTTACACAAGTTTTCTTGTATAGTTACATTATTAACAAGTTTTGTGTCAAGAAGATAGTGCTGATTATCTCCCCTGAGTGGAAAAAAAATACTTGGTACAGACTAAAGTTTTGAGTCAGGATGAATGTCCAATCTGCACATTCTCAAGTTCTCTAGGATTTGCACTGACTTAATCTTCAAAGGTTCACTTGAACTGGCGTTGACAGAAAGTCATGCATGGATTGTTCCTCCTTGACTTCTGTAAAAAGCAAAACATGCCTGGGTTCTGCCTCTGCATACATGACATCCCCAGTACTGCTGATTAGCTATAGTCTAGCAGAATTCTTGGCAACAGCTTGCAGCAGATGACCTAGATCTTGCTTGTCCTGGAATGCAACCTCACACTTTGATTGCTTGGCCAGCTACTGAAGTTCTGTGGTCTTAGCATTCTCAGGAGCCAGGATGCCACCACACTACTCACATGGCTCAGTCTCTGGTGAATATGATGCCAAGTGCGTGGGCATTTTCTTGACGGTATATCCTTGATGGAGCTGATCTACCAATCTTCAAAGATGAACAAGCCATTATAAATCCTTCAACTCTCAAGCTGCCGTTGAGATTTTTTCACACTTCACCCAAACATATCATCCATATATAATATGATGGTCCAAGCAGGAAACAGACAAAATGGGAAGAAAATTATTTCAATTAAAATACAAAACTTCAGTCCTCTTGAGGTTACGTTGGTAAGTCGGTGCAGCAAGAAGACCCGACATTGACAGTTTCAAAGAGTTCTGAGTTCTAGGCCACTTCTGTCACCAATTAGCTTCACAAAAAATCTTTAAGTAAAGGAACTAAAGGCTCAGGGCATTAAACCTTTGCCACAAATTACATACTAACTAATTTTATAATACATAAAATTAACATGATGATCTGAAAAGAGCACAGGTCTTCAAACTAATCATAATCCTCCATTAGCTCATGTTTGGTTAGGTCTCTTCACCCTCAGAGCTAATGCAAATCCTCTCACATTCTGCTGAGGACAAGATCTGGAGCAGTAGCTGCACAGCCTGGCTCCAGCTTCTCAGTCAGTACTTCTGCAGCCCCAACTCTCATTAGTAACTGGGGATAACACAGACTCCTTTCGTCCCTCCAGTCTAGATATCTTCCTGATGCTGTTCATCTGTGGGCTGCCACACTCTCCCTTCGCTGTCCTTTTGTTACTTCTGTGATCCATTCCTTGCATGAAATTACCCAGGTTTTGTTTTCCTTGTGGGACTCTGACTAGTATAGTAACTATGATTTTGAGCAAGCTTCTCCAGGAGGTTGTTGCTCAGTCTTTTTTATTTTCCCTTTCTTCCTTGACAAATAGAACTAAAATAGCTTTTGCAACAGACTGAATGTGTTCCCCCCAAAATTGTATATTTAATTACCAAAGCTATGGGATTAGAAGGTAGGGTTGATGAGAGGTAATTAGTTCATGTGGGTTGAGTCCTCGTGAATGAAATTACTGCCTATATAAAAGGGTACCCAGAAGGCTCTCTTGATTTCTTCCTGCTATGTGATGGCACAATAAAAAATTGGCAGTCTATAATCTGGAAGAGAACCATAAGCAGGACTCAACCATGCTGGCACCTTGGTTTCTGACTTCCAGCCTGCACAATGATTAAAAACAGATTTCTGTTGTTTTTAAGCCACCCAGTTTATAGTATTTGGTATAGCAGCCTGGACCGACAAGACAGTGGCCTATGGGACTGCTATAAAGATGGAAGATAATTAGCTCTGATTTATAATTGGAATTTAATGACTCATCACTTGCCTATGTCACTGTGCTAGTGCTAGTTTTGTTAGCTATATATGTAGTTGTTGTTACTGGAATGAATATTGGAACACCAGCCTCTCCATATAATGGGATTTTTTTTTTCCTGCTGTGCCACTGTTTCGGATCCAAAAAGTCAAAACTATTTTCCCAACCATTTTGTCATTTGAAATCTCAGTGAAAAAAAAAAATTCTAGCAGGCAAAGATGTTTATATTTTTCAACCAATGAAATCATCTACAGACCTAAACATTTGAGAGTATTAACTTAGAGATGGTCGGGCCTTGTAGGAAACATAATCTAATTCCTACATAAGTTATCATAGAAAAGCCAACAAAAACCTGTCATCTATGGGGAAGAATGTGGGATTTGTGTGGGGATATCACCAATATAAACATATGTTGCTTCAGTAAGCAATAACTTTCCCATGAAAGATTTTCATTGCTTAAATGTCAGTATCTAAGGTAAATGAAAATACAGGTGGCATGGTGTCACAGTACCTACGGTTAAGAGTCTAAGATAATGCAATCCCCATACATCTCAACCATTGAAAACAACCTCTTTCTAACAGGATTAAAAACACTTCCCGTTTCCTGGTTAATATGAGTAGACAGGAAAACATTTCACCAGCTTGATGGAGTAAAACAATAAAAATGCTGAGGCCAAGAAAGTCTGCATTCTAAAGTCTGCTATTCTACTCCTTAACTGAATGATTTGGGACAACACTCCTCCTCTTCTAAGTCAAGATTGTCCTTCTTTGTTAAAAAAAAAAAAAAAGAAAAGAAAAAGGTAGTAAGAGACAGATGGTGGAAACAATGAAATGTCCTCAAGGACCTGGAAATAGAAATAGATAAAAATTTACTCTTTAAAGTTAATTGATCAAGTCCACTCATAATTCATATAAATTTTAAGATCTTAGGCTCTGAGGGCAACCAGAGTTGGGTTATTTTCCTGATTTCTCCATATAATACTTTGTGCTCCTGATGAGGTCATATAAATTTTTTGACTTGGTTTCCTAGGTGTAAAACAGGGATTTGGAATAAGCATTTAGCTCAAGGGTTGTTGTAAAAATTAAATTTCACATAAAAAAAAGGAAAATACTTGGCATAGTGCCTGGTTTATAACTATAATAAATTCCAGCTCATGTGGTTATAATGGTTCACAGTAGAGATATTCAAAATTGACTGTCTTAAGGATTCCCCTGACCAGCAAAATGTGAGGATAGACTGGTGGAAGATATTATACTGAGAGAAAGACTGCATAAGAAGAGTAGATTACTTATGTAGGGATAAATATAGAAATGAGTGACAAAGTAAAGCAAGGGCAATGAGCTTTCACACTGGCCGGTGGGAGACAATGGCCTTAAGAATGACATTAATACATGGCCTGCCTGGCAGGCCATCGGATCCCAGTGCTATTAATTTTACAGCCCATATTGTAATTCCAATTTTCTCTTTATCTGATTCTGATTAGCAAGCTTGCTTCTGATATTTGGGCTTCCGTGTAACTAGCTTACAGTGTGACAGTCCTGGTTAGATGGACATTGCGGTTGGTCCATCACTAATGTTACATGTCTCGTGGAAAATCAGCAAATTATAATTCTAGATTGACCTATTGATTTTGTCTTGTGTCTTATTAGCATAATCTGACATCTGTGAATTGAAGTAACCCTAAGACTCTGTTGAGGCTATCATTAAAAAGAGCTAGTTTTAAGAGCCACCAGTTTAAGTGACCTGTGCTTTGACACTTAGTCACTATTTGTTAGCATTTGTTAGATTAATAGAACTCTGATCATATAGGCTGTTATAAAAATTAAAGGCTTCAAAACACATTGTTAAGCACATGCTATTTAATAGTAACAATAGTACAATTATGATAAAACACTTGAATTTTACAAAACAGGAGTGCTCTTTAAATTGAAGTATGGGAGATAAAGAAGACAAAATCTTTGGAATCCACCTTTTTATTTTCTTAAAAGAATTCTCTACAAATAAACAAATAGGGTCACTGCAAGAAAAAAAAATATATATATATGGTAAGCCTTTCCTCTTCAAGTAGAAATAGAACTGTGCTCTCACCATAATCTGTCCTAAATCTTCTAACTACTAATAATGCAAACTCATTCTTTCAATTATTAATTTAGTCAGTCCACCATCAATTATGGTCACTTAACTTAGTGACCATAGTCACTTAGTCAAACTTAGTCACTTAGTTAAACTTAGTCATTTATCACCCAGTGAATACCTAGGAAATGAGACACAGTATCCTAGGACACTGAGAACATAGAAATAATAATGTAATTCTACCCTTCTACTAGTCACCCTGTTAGGAATAGAAATATACAATTCAATTTGTATAAAATAGAAATCTAAAGAGGAAATGGCAACACAGTAGGATAGATTCTTTAATACACTGCCATTTACCTTTGTGAAATAAAATTAAGGAAAGACAGAGACACAAACTGACATTTGAAGAGGACAGCCTGAGGATGGACAGTGTAGAAAGAATACTCCAGAGTACGGAACTAGCAAAAGGAAGGGGCAGATTTCTGAAAGGGCATCACATGTTTGGAGTCAGTAATAAGTTCAGAGTCTTGAAAGTGTTCTATATTCAGAAGGAAACATCAGGGTAGGGTAAAAAACTAGAGTGGGCTAAGATTCACATTGACTTTTCCTATATGCCATGCATGTTAAGGAGTTGAACATCTATCCTATAGATTTTGGTATACCAGAACTTTTTTTTTGGGGGGGGTACTGGAAATTGAACCCAGGAACATTCTACCTCCAAGCTACAACCCCTATTCATATTTAATTTTTCATTTTGAAATAGGATATCACTAAATTGCAGAGGGCTCACAAGTTGTTGAAGCTGAGATCCTCCTGTCTCAGCACCCCAAGTACTGGGATTACAGGCATAAGCTACCATGCCTGGCTGAGAAGATTTTTTTAAAAATACTGTTCATATCCCTTTTTATTACATTTGCATGTTATAACTGGTTGTGCAGAAGCATATAAAAGAGAGGAAACAGAAACTTTGTTTTTTTTTTTTTTTTTTTTTTTTTTTTTTGCAGTACTGGGGATTGAACTCAGGGGCATTCTACCTCCGAGCTATACCCCCAGCCCTATTTTTATTCTTTATTTTGAAACCGAGTCTCACTAAGTTGCGGAGTGCCTCACTAGGTAGCTGAGGCTGGCCGCGAACCTGGATCCTCAGGTCTCAGCCTCCCGAATGCTGGGATTACAAGCGTGCGCCACCACGCCCGGCTGAAACTTTGTTTTTATTGTATTTCCCAAATGGTAATCACATGGATAGTTTAACCTGACCATCACCACTCTCTCAAGAAATCAGAGTAGGCCAAAAGGACAATGACTAGTGACATACATACATTAATTATGATCACTGTTTTTTGCTCAGTATCTCAAAATTTATTTTCAGCCAAATTTATTGTTCCAAGCAAAATGGAGAAAATTTGCAATGAAAGATTATGAAAATAGCTAAGAAAAGCCAATTGAATTTTTTTTTTACAGTAAATGCAGTGGTGTCACACCAAAAAACAAACATATTAGACATAAATTAATGAGCCATTTACCTAATGGGCAAATAACATGGCATAATCTGTCTGAATAATTTATATACTTTTAACATGTACATCCAAATTAGAAAGTTAAGTAACCAAAATATTTCTATGTTCATACTAATCTATTATACAACTTTGGATAACACTGAGGAGATTCTCCAAGGGTATCTTGTCATCATCTTTTCAAAAGCTACAGTCCCTGTTGCTATCATTAATCTTGGCTTTTAAGACTTCAGTACAAGAGGTAGACTTTAAATTCAAGAGTAATGATTGATTAGACTAGATCCTTGATAGGAAGACCTTGAATCATAGATGTGTAAGGGACCCTTTTCATTATATGTAACTTCCAAATTATCCCTATACATTGTTCTGTCTGATTGATTTCTTTTTCCACACAGAGAATGAACCATTTATTTATGTTATTTGAAAAAAAATCTAAGAATCTCCAGGGAATTGTTGTCACAGTGACTGTTCTGAAAATTAATCACTCTCAGGTGGGGTGGGATATAATAAAACAAAGTAGTTCTCCACTTAAAATTTAAGAATAATGTCCAGACTCCAAAAAAGGTTGTTTCAGAGAAATTTTAAACTAGAAGTAGAAGAAAATAGAAAAGTAAAAGGTAGCTGCAAATCATAGTATAAAAAGGAAAAGGTATGTGCAGTTCTGATGGGTTGGATCTCTATAATACTTAAAAGTTTCATTTAACATCATTTCTTTTTATTTTATATTTTTTGTGATACTGGGGGATTGAACCAAGGGACATTCTACCTCTGAACTATACCCCCAGCCCTTTTTGCATTTTTTTTTTGTTTTGAAATAAGTTCTAGATAGGTTGATGAGAGTCCCACTACGTTGCTGAGGCTGTCCTTGAACCTACAATCCTCCTGTCTCAGCCTCCCAAGTACTGGTATTGCAAGCATGCACCACCATGCCTGGCTTATATAATACCATTTGTAAATAACTTAAAAGTAGAAAGAACTGAACAATTTTCTGAAAAGTATGCAATATAAATGGATCCAGTTACCAGTGTGAAACTCTTATTCCCTTATTAAAATCACAGGAAGACATACTGAGCCTAGTATTTGATAATGATGTCATTTGAAGTCTCTCACCAGTAAAAAAAAGGCAAGGAGTAATAAACTCTCTTGCACAAGACTCACTACAGATATGAGGCAGCAGTTGGCTCTCCACCATGGGAAGGGGCACGAGAATGCTGAGCGAACTCCACCTCTGAGACCCAGAAACACAGGGACTGCACAACTGACCCTGAGGTTAGATCGGGACAAAATTGCCCTTGTCTCATGCCATCAGTCTGGCAGTCTGGCAAACGGTGAGAAGCAAGTAATGAGAATAGGCCAGGAGCACTGAAAGATACACCCTCTGTAGCTGAGATGTTCAGCGGTAACTGTAAGATGAGGGTGGAGTATAAACTTTGAAAATACTCTTCAGCAATCAAAGCCCCCTTACAAACACCAGGCATCACTCAGGGAATTTGAAGTTTAGTCAACTGAGGTGAATAGAACAACAGTATTATCGGCTCTTGTCAGTTCAATTGCCAATTTTTGTATTTGGTTTTTATTTGTTGTTGCTCTTTGTTTACTTTTAGGGTTAAGTTTTCTTAAGCTCTATGTATATTCTAGATTTTAGTCCTCTGTCAGAGGAGTACTAGCAAACATCACCCATTCTGCAGGCTTTCTCTTTAGAGTCTTGATGGTTTCCTTTGCTGCACAGAAGCTGTTTAATTTAATGCATCCTGTTTATTAATTCTGACTTTAATTTCTGAGCTTTGGGGATCCTATTGAGGAAGTTTCTACCAGTACTTATATTTTGGAGTGTTGGTCCGATGCCTTCTTCTGGTAATTTATAAGTTTCTGGTCTAATTTCTAATGAGATCAGCCTGTCTCGGAAAGTGGATAGTTTTGTTTTCTCTCATATGTGGAAGCTAGAGATAAATTGGTTACAAAAGCAATCTCAGATAAAGGAGTAGAGATTACAGTGGAGCAATGGAGGAGGAATAGCGAGGGAGGAGGGAATATGGTAACAGTTTAAATAATGTGATATATATATATATATATACACACACATACACACACACACACACACACACACACACACACACACACACACACATATATATATATATATATATATATATATATATATATATATGAGATTGTTCATACCAATATCAGTGACATGTATGGGGATTGGGAAAGGGTGGGTGAGATCCAGATGGAAACACACCGTGTAGTATGTGCATCCATATTCCTACCCCTCTATACCTCATTATGATGCATCATTACAATATACCTATATGAGTATTAAAAAAAGTGCTGTTCCTGATGAGATCAACTCATCTTCTATACTCATTTATTAAGAAGACAAAAGCAAATTTTCACAAAAATTGCTACATATCTCAATTTCCAACACACTGCATAAGATTTATACTATATAACATTAAATTAAAAGTTAAAAGTCACAGAGAAAGCAAACACACACACACACACACACACACACACACACACACAACAAATGGCCAAAAGAAATTAAATAAAAAGGCCCAGGGACTGGAGCTATAGCTTAGCATTAGAACATGTTCTTAGCATGTACAAGACCCTGGATTCAATTTCCATCATCAAACAAACAGGCCCAGACTCAAAGATGACCAACTACTTGGAATATGACATGGACACTATGATTAATTAGAAAGCTAGTAGAAAAATTGTACAACCTACATAGGGATGTGTGAAATGTAATCAAAGAAATGGAAACTAATAGTTAAATGGAAATTCTATTATTGTATATTTCCGAATGGGGATAAGTCATATTGGGTATGATTTATCCCAAATCATATTGATATAATTACATCAGTAGACTGACCAAGACTGAAAGGACAATAGTGAACAAGAAAATGTTAATAAAAATTACCTATATCTGAGCCAGGCAGCACCAGAGCTGGCGACTACTGGCACCATGACTTCCAAAGACCTCCAGGAAGAAACTGTGGATTGTTGTGAGGCCAGTAACTACAGACCATCAGTGAAAGCTGTCGGAACAATACATAGGATTAAAAAATCAAAGGTTGACAATCCCCTAGCCAAGGTAACCAAAAGAAAGAGGAAATGAACCCAAATTTTTAAAATCATAAATGAAAAAAGAGACATCACAGACAGTGGAGAAATTTAGAGGATCATCAGAAATTATTTTGTAAATTTATATCCCAATAAACTGGAAAACATGGAAGAAATCGACAGATTTCTAAACACATACAACCTACCAAACAAAATTAAACCAAGAGGATACAGAAAACCTAAACCAACCAATAGCAAGCAAAGGAATAGAAACAGCAATAAAAATTCTACCATCAAAGAAAAGCCCAGGTCCAGTTGAGTTTCCAGCTAAATTCTACAAAACCTTTACAGAAGAACTAGTCCTGATTATTCACAAGTTATTCTATGAAACTGAAAGAGATGAGGTTCTTCCAAACTTCTTATATGAGGCCAGCATCACATTAATACCAAAAACAAATAAAGATACCTCAAGAAAATAAAATTGCAGACAAAATACCATTGATGACCATAGACACAAAAATTCCAAACAAAATACTAGCCATCTACATTCAAAACCACATTAAGAAAATTGTACACCATGACCAAATTAGTTTCATCCCAGGAAAGCAAGGCTGTTTCAACATATGCAAATCAATACATGTTATTCTCCACATAAATAGAACTAAGAACAAAAATCACATGATCATATTAATAGATGCTGGAAAAGAATTTGACAAAATCCAATACCCATTTATGATAAAAAAAAACATTGCAGAAAATCAGAATAGAAAGGACATATCTCAACATCATTAAGGCAATATACAATAAACTTGAAGCCAACATCATATTGAATGGGGAAAAACGGCAGGAATTCCCTTTAAAATCAGGAACAAAACAAAGATGCCCATGATCATCACTCCTTTTCAATATAGTCCTTGAGACTCTTGCCAGAGAAATAAGACAAGAGAAAATATCAAGAAATTCAAATAATAAAAGAGGAATTAAAATTATCTTTATTTTCAGATGACATGATCCTCTATCTAGAAGACCCAAAAACTCAACCAAAAGACTTCTAGAGCTGATTTCAGCAGAGTAGCAGGATACAAAATCAACCTAAAAAATCAGTAGCTTTTCTATGTACCAACCATGAGTCCATGGAAAAAGAAATACAGAAAACAAGTCCATTCACAGTAACCTCAGAACCAATAAAATACCTAGGAATAAATCTAACCAAAGAAGTAAAAGACCTCTACAGTGAAACTTATAAAACACCAAAGAAAGAAATCAAAGAAGATCTTGGAAGATAGAAAGACCTCAGCTGGGCGTGGTGGCACACGTTTGTAATCCTAGCATTTGGAAGGCTGAGACTGGAGGATCTGGGTACTTTATAAAGAATAAAAAATAGGGCTGAAAATAGCTTGGAGGTAGAATGCTCCTGAGTTAGTTCAATCCCCAGTACCGCAAAAAAAAAAAAAAAAAAAAAAAAAAAAAAATCTCCCTTGCTCTTGGATATGGATAGGCAGAATAAATATCATCAAAATGGCCATTCTACCAAAAGTGATATACAGAATCAATGTAATCCCTATCAAAATACCAATGTCATTCTTCATAGACGTAAAAAAAAAATCAGTCATAAATTTCATATGGAGTAAGAAAAGACCCAGAATTGCCAAAGCAATTATTAGCAACAAGAATCATGCAGGAGATATCATAATTCCTGACTACAAATTATACTATAGGGCTATAGTAATTAAAACAGTATGGTATCGGCACCAATGGAACAGAACAAAAGATACAGAAACAAATCCACACACTTATAGCCAATTGCTCTTCAACAAAGGGGCCAAAGACATAAGTTGGAGAAAAGACAGCCTTTTCAACAAATGGTGTTGGGAAAGCTGATCAGTGTGGAAATTCCTTAGAAAACTTGGAATGGATCTACCATACAATCCAGCTATATCAATCCTGGGTATCTTTCCAAAGAGGTTGAAACCAGAGAGCTACAGTAATACATGCATACCTATGTTCATAGCAGCACATTTCTCAATAGACAAATTACGGAACATCAACAAATGAATGTATTACAAAACTATGGGAAATACACACAATGGAATTCTATTCAGCAATAAAGAAGAATAAAATAATGTAATTTGCAAGAAGTTGGAAGGACCTGGAGAATATTATGTTAAGTGAGATTAGCCAGTCACAGAAAGTGAAGGGACATATGTTTTCTTTAATATGCACAAGATAGGGAGTACCTGGGATACCAGAGGGACTCCAGATAAATGAAGAGAAATGTCAGCGGAGCCAGGGAAGTGGTATAAGGGATGGAGAGGGGAAAGACTGAGGTTCATTATTGGAAATACTAACATTGGCTGTATGTACATATGTGAAAATCCCAATGTCTATATAGGAAAGGGGGACATGGGGAGATGGGGGGCACCAAGTGCTGTGTGTATGGATGTCAATGTCAACATGACTTACATTATGATGCTAGAGCATAATGCAGCAATAAAAGCACATTGAAAAATAAATAAAACAAAAACAAGTCATGGTCCCCCTAAAAAAATTACCTAACTTGAAATATCAAAAAGAGAGAGAGCACAATGACAAAGAGAAAGATAGAGACAGGTAGCTTGGGGATGGGGTGAATCTGAGAGGGAGAGAAAAGAAAGATAGAAACTGTTAGTATCTTGGGAGTAAAGAAGGGAACATAACTGAGAATTTATTAAAATTATAATGAATCTATAGTTCAAGCTGGGAAGAAATGGCATTGAAACTATTGACTATTCCTATTCATGAACATGTCATTCTTCTCTCTCTCTCTCTCTCTCTCTCTCTCTCTCTCTCTCTCTCTCTCTCTCTCTCTCTCTCTCTCAATTTTACTAAGTTTCACAGACTGCTATCCTCCAGCCTTATCCTGCCAAACAGTCACCACACTCTTTGTTTTCTCTCAGATGAGTTGCATAGTTTCTTTCATATAGATAGAGTACATTTTCTTACATTTATATCTAAATATATTTATGAGTAGAATAATGTAAATAATGTGATGTTTTAAAATTTAAATTCCAACTGTTCATTGTTGATATATAAGAAAGTGATTGACCTGCATATATTAATCTTTTCCCCTGAAATCTTGCTATTATCACTTACTTATTATAAAGTTTTTCTTTGTTTATTTTTGGGTATTTTGTATTTAGACAATCATGGCATCTGTGTACAAAGATGGTTTTATTTATTCTTTACCTATCTTTATATCTTTTGGGCTTTTTTCTTATCTTACTGCATTAGCTAGGATTTTCCTATATAATGGTGAAAATACGGATCCTTGTCTAGTTCCTAATATTATCAGGAACACAATTGATTTCTTACAATTTAGTAAGACTATAGCTATTGATTTTTTACAGATGTTCTCTCTCAAGTTGAAGAAGTTCCTCACTATTCCTAGTTTGCTGAATGTTTTCTTACCATGAATGATCACTGGATTCTGTCAAATGATTTTTATACATTTATTAATATGATTATAATTTGTTTTGCTTCAACCTGCTGATTTGATATATTAATTAATTTTTGAATATTGAGTCAACCTTGCATAACTTGGAAAATCATACTTGATCATAGTGTATAATACTTTGGTTAATAATTTTGGAATATATTTACAACTATGTTCATGAGATATATTGACCTGTGTTTTTCTTTCTTGTAATGTCTTTAAATGATTTTGATACTATGAATTGTGCTGCTATAAACATGGATATACATATATCTCTATAATATTGTGACTTTAATTCCTTTGGAAAGATATTCAGGAGTTATTCTGGGTCATATGGTTGTTTCATTCCCAGTATTTCGAGGAACCTTCACACTGATCTCCATAGAATACGTACTAATTTACAATTTCATCAACAGTATATAAGGGTTCCTACTCCCCAGAACTTCTCCAGCATTTGTTATTGTTTGTATGGTTGAAAATTACCTTTATAACTGGAACTAGATGGTATCTCACTGTATCTTGATTTGCATTTTCCTGATTACTAATGATGTTGAGCATTTTTTCATATATTTATGGTTATTGGCCATTTTTATTTCTTCTCTTGAGAAACGTCTATTAAGTTCAATTGCCCATTTTAAATTTTTTTAGTGTTAAGTTTTTTAAGTTCTTTGTATATTCTAGATATTAGTCCTCTATCAGCTATAAAGAAGATCAAAATTGTGTAAGTACATCATGTGCCTTAGGATGTCTTCCCCTTGAAGTTGAAGGGATTTAGAGGAGGGACATAGGGAGGGGGAAAAGGAGACTTGATAAAGAAAACATTTCAAATAATGCTATGTACATATATATAAAGTTATCCAAACCAATGTCAATAATATGTACAGGAAGGAAGAGGGGCCAGGATGGGATCCAGAGGGAAACACCAAATCCTTTGTGCATGAGTGCTTCTATCACTCTGAAACTCATTTTGATGCATAATTACAATAAACAAAAGTATATTTTAAACAGAGAATGGGATTTAAAATCTAAAATATATAAATAAAAATAAGAATAAAATTTGCTTGTCTTTTCAATCTCTTCAGTGGATTTTCTTTTATGTACATCATATCCTTGGCTTAATTTATTATTAAATTAAGTTAAAAATATTTTATAAGAAATAAAATATTTTGGGGGTGAAGACTGATTTGTAGACTTTTTTTCTAGGTTACATGGAGTTTGTTTATAATTATATTTTTTCAGCTGGGCATAGTGGTGCACGCCTGTAATCCCAGTACCTGGGAGGCTGAGGCAGGAGAATTGTAGGTTCGAGAACAGCCTCAGCAAGTAGTGAGACTTTCATCAACTTAGCAAGACTCTGTTTCAAAATAAAAATAAAAATAGGGTTGGGGTGTAGCTCAGAGATAGAATGTCCATGAGTTCAATTCTTACTACCACATACACAAAAAAATACAATTATATTTTTCCAACATTAACTACACACATCCATTTTGTCAATCAGTTGCTATAGATCTATTTAGTAGTCTTGCTCATGGAGTCTCCTTTTAGAAGAAGACTGGATACTAAAGAAAAGAGGGGAAAGGCAAAAATAAAATTGAGAGAGATCAGAAATCATATCTCAGTTACTTCCACTGATTATGTAACTACATTAATGCACAAACAAGAACAAGTAGGCAAATATATAAATACTGCACTTAACAAAAGAAAACCAATATATACTGAGGAATAGACTCCATACATTGGAAGGTCATTTGATCAACAAAATAGGTGTATTTGAAGTAAGTGTGTTATAACTAAGAGTATTCTTATTTTAATTTTCTGCAGAACAGGGGTTGATGATAAGGGAGGATGAACTGTGGAATTCACTTTATTCTTCCTAAAGCAGGGTCAAGATACTGTATATTTGAAAAATAATGCATATTCATTTCAAAGATTCTTTATTTGGTAAAGCAGATATTTCATCTCCTCTTACTCCTCCTCCTCCTCCTCCTCCTCCTCCTCCTCCTCCTCCTCCTCCGTCTCCTCCTTCTCATTTTCTCTTTCTTTTTTATTTTATCTTGGTTGAATCCAGGGGCATTCTACCTCAGAGTTAAACCACCATCCCTATTTTATTTTTTTGTTTTGAAACAGGGTCTCCCTAGGTGGCTGAGAGTCTTGCTAAGTTGCTGAGGCTGGCCTTGAACCTGTGGTCCTCCTGTCTTGGCCTCTCAAGTACTGGGGTTATAGGCTTCATAGTTTTAAAAATTCATCTGAGCTTTTGTTTTGTCTTCCATACTCTACCTCCACAGCTGTCCAGAGGGTCTAATTAATGCACTTTATCACTGCAGAGTATGAACTTTCTCTACTGTATACTAAAATATGAATTGGACTGTGTTCTATGTAAGAATTCCAACAAAAGACTAACAAAGTTCACATGGACATTTTTTAAACAATGTCCTCTTATTAACCCTTTTGAAGAAGTCCATTTCTAGAGAAAAACAAACAAACAAACATAATGAATCAATGCAAACAGAAAAAAAAATAAGCTCATGGAAGAATTCTGGTAATTCAATGAAAATACTTTGCTTTTTTTCTTCCAAGGACAGAAATATTAGATTACTCCTCTCAAAAGTTAAATCATTAAGATGAATTGCCACAGCTCCTTAATAGCTGGACCTTGAGCAAGGCTCAGTTCGCTGGAGTCCTGCAAGGCAGATGATTCCAAAAGAAGGAATGCGTGGCATATCCCACTTTGCATTATTATATTCTGGAAATTTTGGGTGCTTTGGGTTTTACTTTCATATTAATTATAAAGGAAAACTTCTTAGAAACATGTGGCCTGACAGATACTGATCTCTTAGCTGAAAAAAGCAGCGCCTCGAGACAAACCAATGCATTAACCTTTTACAAGCATTAGTCTAGAAACAGGCTTTGCTAGTTTATCTAAATAGATACTACCTGGTCCCACCTGGAACCCCCTAACTACCTGAGATAAGATAGAACATTGCTTAACGAGGCTATACAAAATTGTAAAGATTTTAACTAATGGAAAAGAATTCTTATATACATGTTATAACCTTAACTGGTTGAGGATAACCTTTGGAAAAACAAGTCTGTAAAAATTCCTGTTCTATATGCCTCATTGTAAAAAAAATAGTACAAAACGACTGACAAAAACAAAACAAAACAAAAAACAGATGCGCTTCTTCACTGCATTTGGTGTGAGTGTATTCTCATGATGTCGTCTCAATCCACACCTATCGAGGGACCCCCGACCCAGCTGCCACGAGGGCTGGACCCCGGCAATGAATATTATCATAATATCTTGAATTTTTACCAACTCCAAAGAAATATAACAAAACCATTGCTTTTTTTCAGAAACATAATAAAGTTAACACAGAAATTAACCATTTATTAAAGAAAGAATTCCAACTAACAGAAACATTTCAAATATAAATAGACTAATGATGAGATTCACCTAAATACTACATAATTTCTGCAGCAATAGACTTCGTAGTGTCAGACAATTCCATTCTAATGAAGCCTTTTGGATCACCCATATACCTCTCCACAACCTAGCTTAATTTTTCTATCCAGCCTTCTTTTCTAAACTTATTTCTTCTACTGCAGTGATTCTCAAACTTTAGCATGCACTGGAATTAACCTAGAATCCACGGGAAAACAGAGTTTTGAGACTCACCTACAGAATTACTGATTCAGTTAGTCTTTGGTGGAATGTAATGAGTTACATTCTCTAGCAAGTTCTCACTTCAAGGTCTACAGCTGTAACCACATCACAGTACACTTACGATGATCACCAAGCAAGGCTTCTTGCTTCTGTGTGTTTGCACTTCCTGCATCTCCTTCCTGTATCTCGGTAATGCCCTTAATACTCCTCCTAGGGAAAATGCGTTCCTACTTCAAACCCAACTTTCTCTCAACTCTATGCAATTATTCAGCAGACATGATTATTAAGATTTCACTATGTCCAAGTTATGTGCTTCTCTGTTCAAAGTGGCTTCAGTCTCAATGTTAAACTTTTTCTAAACACCCCACAAGTACTTAGTGTTGTTGCACAGCAATTTTTCTTTCCTGGATTGCCAATGTGATAATTGTCAGATCCTTTCAATCTGATACTCATTTTTTTTCTTAATTGATCTTATTGACCTAAATACCATTCAGAAAGAGATTGTATAAAGAATAATGATATTCATTTGAGAACAGCAGAGCATTGCAATAGAAATATTCATGCCATTGTAAACTAGGAGCATATTCAAAGGGATGGGGAGTTTTCGAAGGACAAAATTAGAAGGATTATAAAGATATTTTAAGACAGTAATCCTTGGCCCCAAGTATTAGTAACAAAGGTGGTGCTAGTCTGAGGTTGAATAGACAGTTACTGGATAGATGTTCTTACATAAAGCTGTGATATTAATAGTCTTTTGTGAAAGTTAGTAGCAGGCAACAATGTATGAGAACCCTTCCTCCCTAACTTCCTGGCCTTATTGATTAGTTATTTATTTGTTATGGTTAACATTAGCAACTTTTGATTCTGACATCCACAGTATGCAAGATCTATTCAAGTTTCATACATATGTCTTTTCAAAAACATATTGATTCTCTTCTTGTTGGGTGGCACACTAATGCCCTTGTGGCCAAGAAATTGACTTATACTTGAAAATCTGAGTTTTAATAGACAAGTGCTGACTGTCACAATATCTCAAAAGTTTCCAAGAAAATCAAGGAACTTCTGATTATGAGTTCTAAAGAACTGGAAGCTGATTGACTAAGATTTCTTACTATTTTGGTGGTAAATATAACATTTGATCTGAAACTGAATGAATTCTGGGAAATATTCCAAATCATTGAACGAATTCAACAAACATTGTGCTAGGCTCTGTTCTAGCTTCTAGAGAAACTGCAGTAGACAAAATTGGAAAATTTCCTTATTATCATCAAAGTTGTAGTTTATAAACTATGCACAATATATCCTTTTGGACTAGATTAAAACATTTCTCAACCTGGTTTTACACAGCTCTGCAGACATCATAGAACCTATGAAGTCTAATATTTCTGGAACCCAGTAACTCTCTAAATTTCTTCGATTACTCCCCCAAATGAAATCGTTTCTGAAATGAGGACTAATTTAACATAGTGGGTAGATTTAAAGGTATTCTTGACTGATGCTGCTGCCATTCTGTCTACCTTATTTCTTCAGAGAATTCTCATTACTCCTAAATGGCAGGAAGATAGAGAATAATCTGTCAACATAGCAGGGGGATGATCACAACCATCTCTCAGAGTTTCCTCCCTTGATTCAGTAGCAATCAATTGGATTAAGCGAGGCAAAGCTTATTCACACATTCCTGATGTAATTGCATCGACTTCATCTAGTCAGGGGGTGATATTAGAAGTCATTAGTGCCTCACATCTGAGCTCATAGCCTCAATAAAATCACTTCGATGTATAATTCAAGTGCACATCACTGAGGTGCCACCCTATCACTTACTCTCTTTACAACCACCACCCCAGCTTGCTAAAGAAGGAATAACTACATCAGTATTAAGACAGATGATTCCTCAGTGAATTTGTTAAAATACAAATTCAGATTCAATGATTCCTGGGTTTATTCCTGGGATTCTGAATTTTCAACTCTCCGATGATGCCAATGCTACTGGTTTGCTGTGAGCAGCAAATTCTAGAAGGAGGCTTATGTCTTCCTAATTTCAGTTTATTTTATTTGCTTGTTACATTTCTTGTTGTAATTTAATTAACACGAGAATAGATTCCCATAACCAAGGCCACTGGAAATAGCACCTGAGTCTCCATTGGATCTTTTGCACAATTTATTTTATTTCACACATTGCTCTTGTTTGACCTTGTTTTTGTGGTCATGAGAGTGTAAACGTTTTACATTCTTCCTCTCCTTCTCTGGACCATGGCTCTATTTATCTACCCTGAGTTCAGTGACTTGAAATATTCTATTTTTAACAGCTATACCTGATATATTACCTTTTCTGGTATATAAGATTTATTGTCCAATAAGCCTTGCCCCACATTCTTACAAAAATAAACACCAAAGTGATTGTTTCCTTTATCTTTTTCCTCTGAGAAACTCTACCAATTATTGTGTAAGATAGTTTCCATTTGTCCCTCCGAATCCATTCTCCCATTATCTATTCTGTGCCCCAGGAGCTTGCTCACTGCATCAATACGGCTCCTCACCTTCAAAATTCAACCAAGAGACAATAAAATAAAATAAAAGGAAAGAAAATATTAAAAATTAAAAGTTAAGGTACAGGACTGGAGGCATTTGAAGATGTTTATGTTCAGTCCTTTCTCTGCCAGGTTGTTGTCAAGAAATCCTCTACCTACAGCTTAGCAGCTCTTTTCCTTTGCCCTTTCAGGCATAGGGTTGCTAATGTTCATCTAGTGGGTGCTAGCCCTGGGGTACTGAATTGTTCTTAATTGGCTTCCTTAACCCCTGCTCTTGCCATTATAAAACAAAAAAAGTCCTATTACTAAACTTTTCTCAAATGACACTATTTGAAATTGCAATTCGTTGCATGCTGCAAGCCTGGCCATGATAATCCATAATATATTTTCATAATATTATAGGTAAAACTCACCAAACACTAGGAAGTATAGTGAGGTAGTCTTTGCAGTATGATTTTTTCTTTTCTTTTTTTTTTTTTTTTTTGCAGTACTAGGGATTGGGATTGAATCCAGGGGCATTCTACCTCCAAGCTACCTCCCTCTCACAGTGCTATTTTTTTATTCTTTCTTTTGAAATGGGGTCTCACTAAGTTGCAGAGAGCCCCACTAAGTAGCTGAGGCTGGTGGCAAACCTACTGATCTTCCGGTCTCATGCTCCCAAGTACTGGGATTACAAGGGTGCATCACCACACCCAGCTGCAGTATGATTTAAATCACTGAGAAAATACTAAGCTCTTCCAGCATAAAGAAAGAAATTTATACAGCATCTGGCATGGGAGAAGTCTTCAGCATACATGTAATAATTAAAAGAATTATTATGGGCTTGGCATCGTGGTGCACAACAGGAATTCCAGTACATGGAGGCTGAGGCATGAAGATCGCTGATTCAAGGCCAGCCTCAGCAACTTAGCAGGACACTCACTCACCAATCTGGCAAGAACCTGTTTCAAAATAAAAATATAAAATAGGTTGGCAGTGTATTTTGCAGGTAGAATACCCCTGAGTTCAATCCCTAGTACCAATGATAATAATTATTAGACACAATAGAATTAGACACAATAGAATTGGCTGTGGGACTACTGATTTTGGAACTCAAATATCTTGTAAACACACTAACAACTGCTGGGGAGTAGAAAGAGGACGTAAGAAGTTAAATTTCCAGTTAGGACTTAGTTAGATGATCAAAAATACCGACTTGTTCTAGATTCAGGTGATGTTAGTCCCTCCCCTCTAATTTGGTGAGGAAGGATGGAGGCCTTCCAGTCCTAACATCTTCTATGGCTTTCAAACAAGTTTTCAATCATGAATATGATTTTTCTTTAATTCCTATCGTATTTCATAATTTGTAAGCCTGAATTACTACTTCCCCAAAATGTAAAATTAATAAGTGATACCAAAAATGTGCTATTGAAATGGGCAAAAGTTAAGTTTAGGGTTAATATGAAATAAATAGGGAGGATGAAATAAAAGGATGAATTGGTCAATAGAAACCTTATGGGAAGGGAATATTGTATAATAGCAGAGTGCTTTAAACGTAGAGCTACGGATCAATCTCAGTCCAGTAATTTGTGAGGTCTGAGATGTGTAGTGAGCGTCAATTAATCATTTTATGTACATCCTTGGCACTTTCCTCAACACTCCACAGAATCCCAAAGCACGGCAGTCCTCTCTTCCTAAATGGGTACAATTGCCACAGAATTGTAGAGCGAACAAAACTATAACATAAAATTCCACAGAAGTTTATAGAGTTGAATCTTATCGAGTCTGATTTCTAATAATGGAGGAATGATTTCTGTCCTTCAACACTGTCAACTAGCATTGAAAATGGCTCTACTGAGGACACAGCCTTTTGGTTCCAAAATAATAACACTTACTCTAGCACACATTTGCCAAGGGCTTCCTTACAACATGTTAATGGAGTAGGGACTTTTATATGGTTAATCAGTGGATGAGGACTGAGGATACGGAAACAAAATGACTTGTCTAAGTCAGATGTAGTGGTGCACATCTTTAATCTCAGTATTTGGGAGGCCAAGACAGAAAAATCACAGATTTGAGGTCAGCCTCAGAAATTTAGCAAGGCCCTCAGCAACTTTGTAAGATCCTGGGTTCATTCCTCACTAACACACACACACACACCCCACATGTACAAACTTACACACACACACACACACTTGTCCAAAGATATAGCTAGCAAACTTTAGAGCTAAGATGCAAGCAAGCCCTGGCTGCCTGGCTTGCACCATGCTTTGAAAGGTTAAGGACAAATGAGCTTTCTAAAGCTTCCTCCTCTTCTTATTTTGATGGTTATCTCACCTGTTCACTGATGCAGCTGGAGGATAACCCACATGAGAAACAATGTGACCTCTTCATTGCAAATCTGAAATCAGTATTCTTTGATGCTCAGGAAAACAAAGGGAAGAAAAGGGACTGAGTTTCCTGAGCTGCCTGACTTATAAGAGATCATTCTTTCCCCACTGAAAAAAAGTTCACCAGCCACCGTGGGCAGCTTTATGTGGGAAGTGAAGTAGGAATAGAATCCTAGGCCATGTTTCTTACTCTTGGAGGATTTCTGCACATGGAAACAGTTTAGAGTATAAGACCACCCTCCCATGCTGGTTGATAATGACTCATTTCACTTAGTCCTGCCTTTGAAGAAGTCTTTCAAAGGGACAAATTTGTCTGTCAATGTTTAAACTACAGGAAAAGTCACTTGGTGTCCCTTAGGAGATTGTAGCACTATACTTCCTATGCCATTTTGATTACTAATGTATATTGATCTCCATGACTAGGCTGAACATGGATCGAATGACATATGCACAATAGCACACCGCCGCACTCATTTACCAACCAACTGCTGCTGGAAACTCCCTTTATGTTTATTCTCCTCATTGTGGTTCCATTTGATGCTGCCTTTTTTGTCTGTCTTTTGATCATTGCAGGCAACAAAACCCCAGGGGAGAATCTCGAAGAGCTTCTTAAGGAGAGAAAAGCCTTCTCAGAGTACAGAAATTGAAGTGATACATCAGAATTGTGGGTCCTCTGGATCAGCCTGCCAGGAGATGGAGGCATTGCATTTGTCACCAATGTGTGTTTAATGCAGATACAGCATTCAGTGGAGCCAAATCATTTGGCAAATCTCATGTATGTGTTTACTGATTTCGTGTCTTCATTTTCTCTCTCTCCTACTCCCCCTGGGGAAATCTGTTTATGAGCTCAACTCTTCTGAGAACTAGAGTTAGGTCCAGTATGTAAACCTGCAAGCACTAGTACTGTTTCCCCTCATTAACATTTCTTTACGTATCTGAAATAAGTGATGACCAGGTTTGTTGCTCTGATGTACCTGGATCGGGCCAACTAGTGACTTTCTCCCTCAGTACTAACAATGGGATGGAATTGGTCAATGGAGAAGAGTGCTATTAAAAAATCTACTCCAACCTCAGTCAAATTACTGTCTTCTTCCCAAGAGGCAAATCCAGATATTTCATGATTTATTCCTGAATTTGAAGAAGGTTGGGGCCATACTAAGAGACTTTGCAGGCTGTAGAAGAATCACATCTAATTTTAGTCTCATGCTTGGCATGTTTGGCTGGCAAAGTGTTACTTGCAAAATCTCCTGGCACTCATGCTAACCTGTTCCCAGTTCCTTGGCATGGGCTCCAGTACCCTTTATAGCTAGGCTTTCTTCCTTCCTTTTCACACTTTCATTTTTCTCCACTCATTTAGTGGATATGCTTGCCATTTCCCTCTCATAGCAGGTCATTTCACTTCCCAGTGTATTTGTCCCTCTATTTTTCTACCTTAGAAACATCTAAACTTCTTCACTTCCCCTGTGTTGTGTCCATCTGGCAAACTCCTACACAACCCTCAATGCCCAATTCAGCATCAGTGTCATCTTCTATTTCCTTTCTGAAATCTATCCCATTTCCCTTCATTTTCAGATAAACTTGATTTATACTGTACTGAACTTTGCTGGAAATGTATTATTTATCTCTATTACAACTACTTATATTACAGGAATGGGTACCTCTCTGATTTTTTTTTCATTAGTTTTTGGGCTATGAAAGGATAGGAACACTGTCTCTTATCCCCAGAGCAAACCACAGTTCCTGATGCATGAGATATATTTAATATGAGTTTGCTGAATTAAATCAAACACAAAAACAATAATGTCATATAAAGAGGAGGCATTGACAGATGAATAATCACTGCTGAGATGCACAGATTTTTAAATCACAGGAGGGTCAGCTATTTCATAGAGGCTACTCTGCAAAGTACTATATCAATCAGGGGCCCATTTTGAATTGCATGGTGACAGGTTTACTTTCTGGCTATAAGAATATGAAATATGTCGTATGTATAATTTACTGTATTTCATAAAAAACAGAGGCCGAAATTCCTGACAACAAAAGATATTTTCTCAGAGCATCAAATAGGCTAATATGAAGGATGTTTACAATGAAATATTCTTAGTGCAGGTAATGCTATTGGAAAGCTCTTGTTGGTTGGGAAATTCTAATGCTAACATAAATATACATTTATGTTTTCCCAAGCTTTTAGAGAAGAGACAATGCAGCTCAGTTTAGGCTAGATAGAGAACAATTGTGCTATACACCAAGGAAATAAAAGAAAAGTAAAATCTCCCAGTGAGAGAATATCTCAAAATATCAAAAATTCCACATTTCCCAGAGTAGAAAATTAGCAAACATATTATTTTCCCAAAGATAGCATATTACTCATCTTTCAGTCACTATAATGAAATACTTGAGATCATTAACATATAAAGAGAAAAGTTTTGTTTCAGATTCTGGCTTTTAAGGTTTCAGTCCTTTTGTTTTGGGGGGTGCATTGATTGGTACCCATTGTTAAAATCATTCATTGTCTTGGTGTTGTTGACTCTCTCTGGGAAGATTCATGTTGACCTAAGGACTCTGGGTCCATCTGCAATTTGCATACTTCCACAATCCCTCTCTGTCACAATAGATCATTTATAGATTCTTTATACACCACAAGGAGATGATAGAAAACCAAGAGTTTAGTCTCGGAACTGTTAGCAAAGAGCCCACTGTCTTTACATCATAAACACCATTCAAGGCACTATCTATATACAGATTCCCTCTGATTATACTATCAGGTAAATATTTAGCACTTCTATGGGTGAGACTTCAAAATTCTTCATTTGCCAGAGGACTTTTTCCAGCCTGCTATTTGACTAGCAAATTCTTCTGGTGCTACATCTCTCCAAAAGATATAGTTTTAAAACAGAAGAACAAGGAACAGAAGATTGACAGTCCTACATAAGAGTGTGATGACACACATTCTGAGACATCATGAAAAAAAAAAAAAAACTGGTACAAGTAGAGCAAAAAGTTTGGGAATAAGGAAGAATTTTAATTGTCTACCATCAGGCTGACATTTAATTTCAAAAGGGCAACTAATTAACAAACTCCATTTGCAGAGATTGGAAAGATTGCCATTATGAATCCTAGTGTATTAAACACTTTCTATTCACCACTTCAAAGCTTCTCAGTGTCCCCTGTGTTATGGTTTGGATACAAGGTGTTCCACAGTGACTCATATGTTGAAGGTCTGGTCCCCACTGCAGCAATATTCAGAGGTGGGACTTGGGGATGTGATTGGATCATAAGGATTCCGACCTCATCAGTGGATTTATCCACTGGCAGCCGAGTAGACTACTGGAAGAAGGTGTTGGTTGTGGAGGCAGGGCCTCTTTGAAGGAATAGGTCCTTTGGGACATGCCCGTGGGAATTCAATCTTGGCCGTGCCCATCCTCCACTCCTCCGTTTTCAGGCTACCATCCCTTGAGCAGCTTTCCTCTGCTAAGCCCATCCGCCATGATTTTCTGCCTCACCTCAGGCCCAAAGCAATGTAGTCAGACAACCATGGATAGAAAACACTAAAACCGTTTAGATCTTTCCTTTTTTAAATAGTTTTAACTTGTCAGGGGTTTGGGTCACAGCAATGAAAAGCTGAGTAGCACACTGTTATTCCAGGCATTGTTCTTGTAACCAGTTTCATTCAGGTTTCGACCAGACTTCTGCAGGTGCAACCTGGACTGTTTCACCAGGAACGTACTCTGTGTGCCTCTTGCTTCCAACAATGGTTTCTTTGACACTCCACCATAGGATGCTTCTGCAAACCATTCTAGCACACTGGCATGTGTCACCCAGAATTATTGGAAAAATCACAATTGTGGAGCCACTTTGATCAAAGTAGGATGGAAATCACTGGATAAATGTTTCTCCCTTTTGCTTCCTGGGTGGACAGTTCTGAGATTATTTTATGAGCCTGTCCACATGTTTGGGAAGCGCAAGCACTAGTTGCACATTGTGGGAACAAGCTGAGTAATATGCTTCTAACTTGACTTTTTATCTTCCCCATGTCACTTCTGTCCCTTTCTACTGTTCCCGGATAGGATATCCACCCCTCTTCCTCCAAGGGGAAAAAATACTTGTATGCAAATCTTTGCCTTAGGCCTTGCCTTTGGGGAACTCAGGCTAAGATATCTATGCAACCATTGTCATGAAAGACATGAAATAATTTTTCTTTTACCTTTGTTTTTTTACATCTTGTCAGGTCCTTCACTTTAAGGATCTGTTCAGGAAGATATTTTCTTTCTTTCATATATATATATGTGTGTGTGTGTGTGTGTGTGTGTGTGTGTGTGTGTGTGTGTGTATGTGTATATACATATATATATCTATGTATACACATAGATATATATCTTCCCACAAAGCTCTTCATAGAGATGCACTTATTAAAGGTCATATTCATTGCTCTGATAACACTGTCAACTGTGTCCTTTTCCCCAAAAGTTGGACCTTATTCAGGCTGCTGGAAGGCTCTGAGTACACTTGTATTGAAATTAGATTCTGTTCCAGGATGAGTAATGGGAGACTTCAATTTATGTAGGAGATTGTTATTCTCATCAAAGGCTTCCCAGTTAGTGATCCATCAAAAAATGTTCCTTTGAGCAGGGCATGGTGGTGCACACTTGTAATCCTAGCATTCAGGAGGCTGAGACCGGAGGATCTGGGTTCGTGGCCAGCCTCAGCTAACTAGTGAGGCACTCCGCAACTTAGTGAGCCCTTGTTTCAAAAATAAAGAATAAAAAAATAGTACTGGGGGTGTAGCTTGGAGGTAGAATGCCCCTGAGTTCAATCCCCAGTACTGCAAAAAAAAAAAAAAAAAAAAAAAATGTTCATTTGGATGATCTTTAAAACACTTTAATAGTTTGATTCTCTATCTTAAGCCTTTTATGTTTAAAAATCACCAAATATATTTATCTTATTCTTAGTGGGCTATATTAAAAGCATTTCAGAATGCTTAAATACAAGGTGAAGGAGAAAAAACACAAAACAGGATGCTTTGAATTTTCCTTATATCTAAATAAAACCACATTTGTTTAATGTAAATATTTTTGTAGGGAAATATAAACATTAAACCTGGTATTAATATTGAGGCATTTGCTTTTTATTGTGAGAGTTTTTGAAATCAGAAAAAAATCATCATCTTAAGGGTAGGGAAGGGGCAGGTATTCCTGGGTCCCTTCCATCAGAGGGTGCTGAGACAAGGCATTAGGTTTCAGAAACTAAGCTCCTCCTTAACTAACAAAGAAAAATATATACATGCATATACACAAACATTCAATTGCTAGTGATCTAGGCTCAAGTCCAAATGGGCCAATTTTAACAAAATAAATGAATCAAAATATAAAGTACTTACATACAAATTCAATAACAAATGCACAACTACAAAATACTCATGGAAAAAGTTTTATTTAAATAAATGGAGTGAAAGACAGTTTTATGGACAGCAGAACAGTCGTGTTCTGACTTCCATTCATACTCAATTGGTTCATAGTTTCAGCACAATCTCATTCATAATCAGAGCAAGTCTTTGAAAAGTAACTCACAATTTCTTTCTAATATATACATAGAAATGTGAAGGACCTAGAGTAATCAAAACAATTTAAAAATAAAGAACAAATTTGGAGGAGCTACTCTATTGATTTCATGGCCTACTATAAATCCACAGTAATAAAGATAGTATTGAAATAGGAATCCAGAAATAGGCCTCCACATAGTCAAGGAAATTCAATGGCGGAACATGAAAGTTGAACAAATAGTGCAGGATTAGTGACTATTCTTACCAGATTTAAAAAAAAAAAGTGAATCCCTACTGCTAATTTATACCATATATAAACATATATAATGCAGTTCACTATAAAATTAAATGTAAATAATAAAACTATAAAACATCTGGGAGAGGATTAAGAAAAAAATCTGTGTAGCCAAAAATAAAATTATTGTTAAAAATGCAGACTATTCTTCCTTAGTTTTGTGGTAAATAAAAGTGGCAAAAAGTTTTATATGATACAAGTTACTTCTAAGTGAAACATAAAAGGTGTCCTATCCCTTTCTAGTCCCAAGATAATTTAATTAGTACAAAATGAAGAGGAAGATATGTAGTTTTGAATTATATTTTCTCATATTTCTCTTCTGAGAACACAATACATTTTACTCTCATCCTGATTGCTTCTATGTAATTGTGACTTTGGGAAAATCAGTTAAACTTTGGTTCAGGTTCTTTACATGGCTATAATGTTATCATCTAATTATTTATGAGGTTTGGATATGATAATACATGCAAATCCTACAGAAGAGCATGGTCTTGTTGACACTGTATACACTCAAGGACACTGCTGTTTGTTTTATTGGTGAGGATGGTAATCTTGGTCATCATGTCATTATTTCATTACATTAAAGGCTATATTGTACAGGAACAAGAGCCCATTTTCTGGGGCCAGATTATCTTTGTTCAAATCTTTTCTGTCCCTTACTGGCTATGAAGCTTTGGACAAGTTAATATATCTATTTATATTTCAGTTTCTCCATTTGTAAAATAGGAATGATGATATTAAGATCATAAGAATTTTAAGAGGTCTAAGTGAATTCATATTTATAAAGTGTCTAGAAAAAAATCTATGGCTCTATGATGTTTTACTTTATTATCATTAATAGTACTACAACAAATATCTCATTATCTTCTTAACATAGGAATAGGAGTCATTCTACTGTCACCATTAGAACACTTTCCCTAGTGTGTGCTGTTTTTTCTGGATCCTATTCATTCCTGAGATTCTTTTTTTTTTTTTTTTTTGGTACTGGGGATTGAACCCAGGAGCCGTCTACCTCACTAAGGAGCTGAGGCTGGCTGCGAACCACCATCCTCTGTCTCAGCCTCCCAAATACTGGGATTACAAGGCTGAACCATCAGGCCCGGCCATTCCAGAGATTCTTATCTCTGGTCTTAGAGCTAATTTTAACTTTTCAATCTTCTAATTCAATTAGTAGTACTGAACAAAAGGGAGCTTATAAAGTCATAAAGGTAATCGATTTGTTGACACTTTGACTCAGGAGTCAGTCACTTTATATCCATAAACTTGTATACCTTTTTCGCTTGGACATTTTCTTAGGTTAGACTTTCCAGAAATAGATCCTGAAGTGTGAATTCTCATCTTAACTGCTCTAACAGCACAAATTTCCTAGGGGAAAACAGTAAGAGAGAAAGAAGCAGAATGGAAAAAGTGAGGGAACAGGGAAAGATGAGATTTCAGGCCACAGTCCCTCTCAGCTTGCCTTAAATAGGGAAGGTACCTAGGTTTAGTACTCTGATGTTATACTAGGATATAAGCCAAATAAGGACAGAGAATGGATCAGTCTGTTCAACTCTTCATGTTCTGTGACTAGCACTAGCGCACTGCCTACTTAATGAACATTGAATACGCAAAAGGAGAAATCTGATCTCAGATATTAACAACATTTTGCTGGTTAGATAAGTAGAGGCTTGTAAAGCTTTTGGTGTTGATCTGTCCATTTGGGAAGACAAACTTCAAAGCATTGAACACACCCCTCTGCAGTCAACCTCTCTATAGCCCCAAGAGTTCCCAATAGGCTAACGCCATAGACAATGCCTCTCTTGGAAGACACAAGGACCTACCTATTCCACCTATCAGCATAGGGGAAGAGAGAAGTTTTGCAGAAAGGGAATAAAACAAAGTTTTTAAAAATTAAATAAGGAGAAACTAATGCAATTTGGAAGGCTAAAAGGGAAAGAACAAAAGGAGATAAATCACATCTCTATAATCATCAACATAAAAAATAATGATGATTAAAATTTATTGAGCACTTACTCTCTGTGACATGTTTTCTAATTATTTTAATCAGAGTTTCTTTTGAATCCACTCCATAATGCTAAGGGGTGTGGACTATACTATCACGAGCTTGTGAGAACTGAGGACATTGCTCAAATTGTATTATTTCTAAGCAGTGGAGTTTGGATCTGACCCCACACAATTTGCTTCTAGATCTCATGTAATTAAACACTACACTTTGCTATTCTTTATCCTGAGTGATTCACAGAGAACTTTCATGCACATTGCTTAGTGTATTCAAATTTTACTCTTTATAGATAAGGCAACCAAAGCTGAATGAGGCAAATTGTTTAGCCCAAAGTCACAGATCTAGTAAATGATAATCCTGAACACAAATTCAAGTATTTATACTTCACCACCTCCATTTTTTCCACTTCAGATACCAGGAATGAGAAAGAAAAAGCCTCTCATTCCTTCTGAATTCAAATGTTATAACATCTATCAACGTATATTTTATAGAGGCAATGGTCCCTTTCCTGAGGAAAACAGACATGAGCTCCACAGACTCTTCTCCAGGCAGTGATCAGTATGAAGTGATATTTTCTGAGATTTAGAGATGCTTTAACCTTCTCTCTTAGTATCAATTATGTTGAGTTGGGGGGGGGGGAGTGAATTAAAAATGGTTGGCATGGATTTGTAATCCTGGAACAGAGTTACTAGCAGGACAGGGTGCTGCACGCCTGTAATCCCAATATTTGTGAGGCTGAGGCAGGGGAATCACAGGTTCAAGGACAGACTCAGTGAATAGTGAGACTCTCATCAACTTAGCAAGACCTTGTTTCAAAATAAAAATTAAAAATAGGGCTGGGCATGCAACTCAGAGGTACAATGCCACTAGGTTTAATCCTCAGTAAAAAAAAAAAAAAAGAAAAAGAAAACAACCATAGGTTCTAGAATTACTGCTGCTGACATTAGGTCCTACAAGGACCTAGGGATCCCTACAAGGACCTTTTCGAGGGCACTCAATCTTTTGAGTGGAATGCCCTCTGTGTTAGTCATAAGTCCCAGTTCATTCTCAGTCTTCTTTGCTAGGAGTCTCTGAAGATGCAATCTGGAAACTGTACCATCCTCCACAAATGCAGTCAAATCAAATCAAATCAAATCACTAGGATGTCTGTCACTTAGAGGAAGAAAAACATAGATATGCTTTTAATATTTTAGTTTCTATATTTATTCATTTTTCTCTTTGAGATTTAGATCATTTGGGGGGATTTGAAAAAGCGAGGTCATTATTTTAAGTGAAATAGTCAATACAGTTAGCTAGCTGGTGCTGTTAGTACTACTTGAAATAGATCTACAGATTTTGAAGCTGCCCTCCCACCTCCAAATCCCAGGCAGTACCACCTTTCACTCCAGTTACAAATTGCCCAAAGTAGATTTAACATGAGCTCCAAAGGAAATGCGGCTCAGTGTAAATTTTGTGTCATTGCAGAGCACACCATCTCAGGAAGACAGGTAGCTCTGATGGGCTTTCCTTTCATCTCTAGAGCGAGGCTGTTGTCTTATAAACTAAACCACATTTTAGTCAGATTTCAACCATCGCATTTTCCTGTGCATTGCATTTAAGTCCATTTTCATAATGCTCTTGAATCCATGTGAGAAAATCTGATCAAGTGCTCAGTTTTCAGTTTGGGTCTGTGCTCATAGGTACATTGAAGTTTCCATGAATACTCAATTTATTCCTGACAAGAGATTTATTCAGTGTCATCAACTAAAACCGAACACAGTTTGCCAGCCTTACCCAATTACATCAGTAATACTCCACTCCGTGCACTGAACAAATCTATTTTCTGATTTTGCAGAAAGGCATATGTCACTTAGAGGCAAAAATTCATAAAACATTCAACTTTCTGAATCCAATTCAGTGTCTCTCTAAATTGCATTTGGGGTAATCTCCTGGGGAAAGCATAAGTGTGAAAACAGATTTTGGAAATAGGTAGGGATTTTGAGGGCCCTTTCAATCATTATGTTTATTGTGTAATTATTTTCCTGGCTCTCCTCCCCCCTGTTCTATTTCCTGCATAACATCTCCCAATTTGGAACTCTGTGAGAATACATATACATGGTTGGTGACTCTCAGAAGAGCAGTCTGTAAAGAAAGATGAAGTCATAGACTGTTGAACTTTGGGGGGCATTGGAGAGTACTTGACATTTCTTAGATGGGGAAACAAAGGTCTGAACTCTGGAGACTTAAGGAGACTCATCTAACCAGTGTTGCAAAGATAAAAGCAGAGCTGATATAAGAACCAGAATAGTTTCCTAATAAAATGATGATGTTAAATATAATAATATTTGCCAGGAGCTATTGGAACCATGCTAAATGTATTGTCATTAACTGTTGTCATCCAGTTTTATTTTTATATTACAATTGTTATTTTATTTTAAAGCTTGTAATAATAATATGAAGTAGATGCTGTAAGTGTATTAAGTTATGTACACAGAAAAGAAAATCTTGGAATTCGGAACATTTATAAAATGTGACCAAAACCACATGAGCAGAGTGGGGTAGGCAGTTTAGGTCTGGCTACGTTCTTCAGCCTGGCCTTGCTTGCTCTGGCTCGCTGGCGCTCTCTCTCTCTCTCTCTGTCTGTCTCTCTCTTAACTTTTATTGGTACAATAAAATTATACATCATAATGACATTCAAAGTGATACAATCATACATACACACATCAATTTGTGTATTTCTCATTCTGTCAATTTATTCTCTGCTCTATTTTTTCTTTCCCTTTGCTTTCCCATGAAAACATTCCTCAAAATCTGGTACTGAGCAATGTCTAAGCCAGGATGAATTGCATTCCTAACCCAGCTCCCTCTCCCACTTTGTTCTCTGCCTTTATTGAGCAATGTTTCAAAATGCAGGCTAGTGTTTTGGTTTTTGTTTTTAATAAATTGCATAGTAAGCTGGGCGTGGTGCACAAGCTTATCATCCCAGTACTTGGGAGGCTGAGACAAGAGGATCACAGGTTTGTGGCTAGCCTCAGCTACTTAGTGAGCCCCTGTTTCAAAATAAAGAATAAAAGAAATAGGACTGGGTGTGTAGCTCAGAAGTAGAATGTTCCTGGGTTCAATCTCTAGTACCATTAAAAAAAAAAAGCCAGTATTCACTGAATTTACACATTTCATGAATGAAAATTGAGTTAGTTGAACTCCTTATACATAATTTAAAACACAGGTGGAGATAAAAAGATCATAATATATATTTATTCCTCTAAAAGATAAATATTCTTTAATTTTTTAAATCAAATAGGATAACTTTATTTTTCAAAGTGTTTTTTTTTTTTTCTACTGACTATATGGAAAGAAATATACATTTTTTTCCTCTTTCAAATTACAGGGGATAATCTCTTCTCTGTCAGTGTGAATCATGCAGAAGCTCTGTGCTATTCTCTTAGAAGTAATTAATCTTTGACATTCTCTTTTCAAAATTCACAGTATTTCAGATTTATGTGTCCTCATGAATCTCTACAGTAGGTTACAGGGGGAAAACCTATTTTTATGTTTGACATCAAAAATTTATCTGCCCAACAAATGTTAACTTCTATACTATCAAGGTGTTGCTGAATGTGCTAATTCCTGTTCCTAGGAAATTGAACCCCATCGTGCTGCATCAAATATTTCACATTAGCCACAGATGAAGTGCAGAAACTTTCACCAACCTCCCCAAATTCCCAAGGTCTTTTCATCACTACTTTTAAAGCACCCATCACTTCTAATGAGTTGGGTTCATAAAAAGGCTAAATGCATTTGTTATCTAGCATGCTTTACCCAGTGAATTCAGAAGGGAGTTTTACTTCAAATATGCCTGAATGCACTATGTTTTCAGTGATCATTACATGAACTATGAAAGAAATAAAATATGCAGGAGCCACAGACATGGTGCATTAATATTCCATGCTTTTGTATTTATGTTATGTGTTTCCCTGGGGGATTTTCGTTTCCTCTGCTTAATGTAGGGGATCAATCAGCTTCATCAAAACTGGTTCGAAACTGTGCACAGAAGTTTATTTCTTAATGTCGCTTTAAATGAGGCTTGATCCAAGTGCTGACAGTGAAGTCATTTAGATACTTAGAATTCTCTTACCAGCTAAAAGCCACCCATTTCCCACAGCATTCTTGTAGGTGATCTAAACTGTAAGATAATTGTGATTCTGCCACTATTGTCTTTGTTGTGATTGAATCAATCCTTTAAGTGTCTTACTTTTGGTGTACTTTTGATACTTTTAAAAGTAAACAAACCTCGGTAACATAAGTTATGATTACAGTAAACTACTACTTGATTTAAAAGTTCTCTGTCTCTACCTATTAAAGAGGACTAACAATAAAAGTCATAATTTAAAGATGATTCTACATGGGAGAGAAAGGAGATACACATCCTGAATGTGCTTTACATATCTTTTCTTATAAAGCCATGCAGTAAGCTTTTACTCTCCTGGTTTTATAGAAATGGTCAGTGCCTCTATAATCCTTTCCTCAAACTCCTATGCCTACCTATATCTCAGAGATCATCAAACTGATTCAATAGCTTGTACCCTTTTCTGTCTTCCCAAGTAAACCCCTTGAGAGAATAGAGTTTATTGAAGTCTGGATTTCCAAAGTACAGCATAGAATTTGGAACAAAATTGGAAAATATTGAGAGGAAAGATGGAGGAAAGGGAAAATGAATGGGAAGGGAAAAATAAATGAGAAGGAAAAAAAAGGAAATGGGGAGAAAGAAAGTGGAGGTTCATTTATTTAGAAAATAATAGAAATTGATAGGCTTATTTATCGAGAAAATAGTAATTCTATTAGGTAGAAAATAAAAATACTAAAATACACTGTTATGCTAACTGACTTGAGAAAAATTATTTAACATGTAAAAAATTTCATGATTATAGAATAAAAGCTTCAGGCTGATTCTAATATCCAGTAAGTACAAAACAAAATTTCTGATATTAGAGTCAATTGTCAGCTTTTAAGGGCAGATGAAATCTCCAAGTACATCTAAATTAGCAGCAAAAATTAAATTCTTAATTTGATTTTGACTAGTGCTAAATCAAGAGAAAAATATTACAAATGAGAACAGATATGCAAATTCCAGTGTTATTTTTTACCCAATTCCACTTTCTTCTTTTCCAGCTTTTTCTATGTTTCCTTTTAAAACTATACAATATTTAATAGTCATATAAGAAACTAAGAAAAATAGAATGAGTGAAGAGAAAATATACAAAAAACTGCTATAGCTCTACTCTTAAATAGTTAGCTCTACTCTTCTAGACCTTTGCTTCTATGCACATATAAATATGTTTATTCAGACACTTTAAAAGGTGTCATATGTTTCATACATTTTTGAAAGATCATTTTTAAATTAATAATACAGTGCTATTAAGAAAAAAAGCCTCTGATTTCTGATAATAGTGGAATAGCTCAATCAGAATAACCCTTGTACAGATAATAAGTTCATAATCTAGCAAAAAATCCACAGTATAATATTTTCAGGCAATGGAAAAATAACTAATAACAGACAGAAACTGGAGCAGGTATTTCCTGTCTTAATCTCCTTAAACTACCATGACAAAATGCAGAGAAAGTGGCTTAGAAACTAAATTACTATATCTCACAGTTGTGAAGACTGAGAAGTCCAAGATCAAGGTAGATTTCACTCTAAGGTGCTTCTCTTTGCATGTAGCTGACTACTATTTTGCTGTGTGTTCACATAACATCATTTTTGTGTACTCTGGAGTAAAGACTTAGGTCTGATCTTGTTGTTGTTGTTTTATTTGTTTTTAGTACTATGGATTGAACCTAGAATTTTACCTCTGAGCTACATCCGCAGCTTGCTTGCTTGCTTATTTATTTATTTATTTATTTATTTATTTATTTATTTATTTCGAAAGATGGTTTCATTAATTTACCAAGGCTGTACTTGAACTGTGATCTTCCCATCTCAGTCTCCTACATACTGGGATTTCAAGCAGGCACCACAATTCCAGGCTACTCCTTCTCATAAAGACACTGATACCATCATGGGAAACCACCTTCCATTACACCATCTAAATTTAATTTCTTCCCAAAGGCCTCTCCTACATATGTCATCACATTGGAAGACGGGCTTCAATGTATGTATTTTGGGGATATGTAAACACTCAATCCATAACCAAAACCCGGCAAGACAGAAATTATACCTGTTGAAAGTTGCCTTTTGAAATCACCTTTGAGTGCTTTTATTTTATTTTATTTTTAATGAAGACCTTTCCCCAAATGTAGGTGGATTTGAGCTGCAGAAACCTGCAGACTTAATGACCCAAACTGTTAGAGGACATAATTGTTCAATGCTTGTGTGACAGACTAAAAGTTAGCAGAAAGAGCAAGCAAAGAAGGGAGATACAGCAGTGATTATATACAGATGATATATATAATCTTCCCAGATCTATATACTAAAACACAGGTGTGTTGTTGATCCTAGAAGGTTAGTTGAACAAAAACTGAAGGTATATTTCAATTACAGCCCAAAGCCCATGACATAGAATATAAAGTTTAATTTAAGGTATATTTATTCCCTGCTAAAACAAAAAATACTCTTCAGTGAAATATAATGGTAATCAGAGTCTCTATCATAATGACAGCTGTTATCATTTGGATTTAAAATATCCCACATACTTCATAGGCTGGAGATAGCCATGTTGGAGGAAGGACTTGGTGTCTGGGGAAGGTCCTTGGGGGTGTGGCCGGTGACAGGGTTTTCGCAGATCTGCTACTAAAGGTCCCTGATTGCTTCTCCCTCTCCTGCTGCCTTGAGTTGATAACAAGTTCTCTCCTTCTCTCTGTTTCTTGCCATCATGTTCTGAGGATCTGCAGCCCTAGCTCTTCCTTGAAAGCCATTCTAACTTGGAATGAAATCTCCAGAAGTGTGAGCGAATACACTTTTCTTTCTCAAGTTGTGGTTTTCAGATATTTTGGATCAGGCAGTAAAGAATCTCACTGAAATAATGGCTTTCTACAGGTCATCTTAGTTAGCCTGAGACTATGTTCATTGAATTTCCCTCCCTGTGTGGTTTTGAGTTAATGCTGGAGAGAAAGAAATTTTCATGGGATTTGGAAGACATAAGTAAAGGGGCATGGGCGTTTCACACTCTGAAGTTCACTGTACAGTTCAGGTGCAGTAATAATTCATGTGTTTCTACTGATCTGCTAACTCATGTAATAAAGTGAAGCAGTTGATCGTCCCACTGTTCTTCTGTCTACCACAGGTTTCCTCCTCCTTTCTTTGATCCCGGGACAAATATGTGTATAGCACTGTAGTAAGGTCACTTTTTATATTCCAACTAATAACCATCAGTGAGATGAGGGGAGTTGAGAGACATATTCAGTCTTTATGGCTTTAGATTTGTCCCTGGTATTTCCCATATTGGATTTATCTCCCTTTCCTCATTACTATAAGTTACAGAGAAAACAAACATTTGTATACTGTTTAGTCAACTGCAACATAGATTAAAACTCTTAAATTCTCTGTTTCCTAGTTGATAACATAGAGATAATGGTGTCTGTGCTAACTGATTAATAACATTATTTTGATAATACAATTAAATTAAACTATAACTTTAGTTTCCCAGCATGCTTTTCTAGGCCCCTTTGCTAATACATGTTTATCATATATTTTCTAATTGCAACAAACTACTCACCGTTGCCTGTACACATATTGGAATTTTTTTCTATGACTTTGATGTCAAGATATGAGAGATGAAATTACTGTCAGGTAGAGAGCATTAATTCATGAAATGCATAACTTTTTATGTTGATCACAAATACAAAACTTTCAAAAACAATTTCTTGAATGTCTTTTGGATATAACCAATCTTTTCCTGTAACTTCCTACCATTCCTGACAGAATTTCAGATTAAACCCTTTACACTACACTAACTACCATAAAAAAAACAGATTTGCATCTACCTACAGTAGTAGTTTGTGTGCTCACTGAAGACAAGGATAGTAATCCCTGTTGCTAACTATGATATCTAGCACTGTGTCTTTAGAATCATTGACACACAAGATGTATTTTCTGACTGAACTGGACTGAGTCCATGCACAGAATCATTTTGAATATATGAAACACCCCTAAACAGCAAGGCTCCCATGTTGGTCTCTTTTACATCAATTTATCAGTTGTGCTAATTGTGCAGAAAGTAGTAATGCAGTGAGTTTTAGACTATACTGGAAGTAAGTATTCTACTATTCTACATAGCATTAGAGCAAATATTAAGTGTTTTACCTAAAATTTGAAAAAAAAAAGAATATTACTATTATAAGAAAAAAATTGTACTGGGCATGGTGGCATATGCCTGTACTCCAAGGGCTTGGAAGGCTGAAACAGGAGGATTACAGGTTCTTGGACAATCTCAGCAATGTGGCAAGGCTTTTATAAACCTAATGAGACTCGTTTCAAAACAAATAAAACTTTAAAACATTTTTATATTGGAAAAATTCTCTGAGCAGAAAATTACAATGCAGGAAGGACTGGCATGAAATATTCACAGTACTGAAGAAAGACAAAACAAAAAAATAAAAACAAAAGCAACAACAACTAAAAAACCTGCCACCCAAGAATACTGAACTCAGAAAAGCTATCCTTCAAAAATAAAGGAGAGATAAAGATATTCCCACACGAAAAAAAAATTGAGATGATTTGTTACGGTGAGGCCTGTCTTACAAGAAGTAACAAATGGTTCTTTAAACTAAAATAAATATAGATTATTGAAAAAGAAAAATATCACAAGGTATAAAACTCACTGCTAAGAGTAACTATACAGACAAATTGAGAAAACTTTAATTTTGTAAACAAGGTACATAAACCATTTATTTCTTATATTTCTTTACCATGGATACTAAAATGTAAAGCAATTAAAATAAAAACAGCTACATTATCATGTTTAAAACAGGTAATATAAAAAGATGTATATGAAACATCAAAATTCCAAATATGGAGAATAAATAAAGTACAAGTGTACAGTTTTTTATTAGTATTTTTATTTGTTTATAAAAAGATATCATTTAAAATAGCTTATAACAATCAAAGACTTTCTTAAGCATCATGAAAACTACACTGCCAAAATGAAAAAAGCCATACACACCAACAATAATAAGCAAGGAATCAAAACATACTACCAGATAAAATTCCATAATCATAAGGGAGACTATAACAAGATAGAGAAAAAAAAGTTACAAAAAAATAACCCTAGAAATAAGTAACACAATGGCAGAGGTAACACCTTACCTATTTATGATTCCTTAAATACAAATGAATTAAATTCTCTAATTTAGACTGAATAAATTAAAATAAAAACAAAACCCAACCATAGGCTGCTTACAAGAAATTCACTTCACCTCTAAGTGCACACATAGACCAAAAGTGAAGATGCAGAAAAATATATTTAATGCAAATGGAATAAAAAGAAAGCAGTAGTAGCCATATACACATTGGATAAAATAAATTTTTATTAACAGCAGTAAAAAAAAGACAAGGAATATCATTATATAATGATAAAAGGGGTTAATTCACCATGAGGAAATAACACTTTTAACAAGTACATGTGCCCAATATTGGAATACTTAAATATATGAAGCAAATATTATTATGCCTAAAATTAGAGGTAAAGTCTAGTGCAATAACAGTAGGGGACTTTAGTACTCCATTTTCAACAATGGACAGATTGTTCACACAGAAAATCAATAGAGTTAAATTGTGCTCAAAACTATATGGACATAATAGATATTTATGGAATATTCTACTCAACAGCACATAAATCTCTCTCATATCACATGATAAGTGCAAGACAAGCCTACATAAATTTTTTAAAAATTGAAATCATACCAATTATCTTTTATGATGACAATACAATAAACTAGGCATCAATAACAAGAAAAACATTGGAAACTGTACAAATACATGTAAACTTATCAACATATTACTAAATAATAAGTCAATAAAGAAATTAGCAGGGGAATTAAAATTATTTTGAAACAAATGATAATGAAATATGACAATAATTCCTATGAAATATAACAAAAGTAGTACTAATAAGAAGGCTTATAAAAATTAATGCTCATATCAAAAAAGTAGAAATATGTCAAATAAGCAACCTGATGGAAATAGAAAAATAAGAATAAACTAAACTCAAAGTTAGTAGAAGGAAAAAATAATAAAGATCATAGCCAAAAAATAAATAAAATGGAGACTAAAAATTACAAAACATCAATAAAAAAGAGCTGACTGTTTGAAAAGATAGACAAAAGTGACAAACCCTTAGCTATTAATGTACTGTATATCTCAAAAATAACTAGAAGGATTTTAAGTGCTTTACCTCAAAGAAAGAATAGGTATCTGAATAGATATACATATCCTGGTGTGAACATGACTTTAATACCCTTTACAGGAAACTGAAGCAGGAGGATGGTGAGTTTGAGGTTAGCCTGGCAACATAGCAAGTCTCTGTCAAAAAAAAAAAATGTATGTATGTATTGAAACATCATGTGCTATTCCCTAAATATATGTAACTTGGTGTCAATTTAAAAATTAAATTGTAAACAAATAAAAAAGAAAGAAATAGGCACTCTATCTTGGTTCCACATTATTATCACTATCATCTTCATGAACATTGTGTGTGTGTGTGTGTGTGTGTGTGTGAGAGAGAGAGAGAGAGAGAGAGAGAGAGAGAGAGAAAGACATTGACTACAAATTACATTAGATACTCTTCTTAGGTCTATAATGAGGACAGAATTTCTTTTAATATTAAGATAGTAAACTAAGGCTCCTATTTGTGTTCTTTGCTACTTGCAGTGAGACTTGTTTCACTTTGTAATTCAGAAAGCAGTAATAGCAGTAAAATGTAAAGTGCCCTTTTTAAAACAAGACACTAATTTAAAAGAAGCCTTCGTTTGTTTTTTTCAAGCTAGAGATTCCCTTAGTGCAGTCAACAACGACATGATGATACCTAATTTGGAGTGTCCACCGCATCTCCCAAAAGCCTAAAAAAGTCATCTTTCTCTCCATCGCTCTGTGTCCTTTATCATCCACTCCAGATGCAAACAGCTCATTAACTGTTCTTAATGCACAAATGTGAAAATCCAGAAAGGCATTTTTATCTTTCTGCAAATATAGAAACTAATCTTCTTCCACTTCTTACATTTTTTTGGAGTTAACTAACTGTAAGATTAATATAAGTTGCAGTATTTTATTTTATTTTTGTATTACTTGCTGACTGGCCTAGGCTGAGTTCACTGCATCAGTGCATTTGAATATTTTCCGTTTTTACTCAAGTAGATTCACCATGATACAACTATAATAGGAAATAATTACTTTGATTTCAGCACAATCTAGAGTAGTTTATGCTTTTATGCAAGTATACTTTTGACACAATCTTAACTATGCCATTATGAGAGACATGATAATAACCCACCGTAAGTGGATTCTTTCAGGGAGAGAGTGTGAGTAATAGTATAGGAATGAAGACACTTGAAAGAAAGAGCCAGGCTTTGAATCGAAAGGAACTGAGTAAACAATTTGGGGCAATGTATACTAAAAGCAATTTAAAACAGGAGCTTTCACTGAATTTTATAGAGGCAAATTGAACAAAGTAGTTAGAAAAAGGGATATACTTTTCAGCTGAGAAAAGAGAAGAAAAGAGAGTGAGTGCCAGACATGGTGTTATACACTTGCAATCCCGGTACCTGGAAGGCCAGAGAGGAGAATTGCAGGTTTGAGGCCAATCTCAGCAACTTAGCCAGACCCTCAACAAATGAGCAAGACCCCATTTCAAAAATAAAAATAAGAGGGACTTGGGGGTGTAGCTCAGAATGCCTCTGAGTTCAATTCTCGGCACCAAAATAAACAAATTAATTAATTAAGGAAAATAACAGAATCAGCATCGAAAAGTTGAGCTTGTCATAGGTATTTGCAATTTTTAATTTTGCTTGCTTAATGTGATCAGTGAGCTGTGATTTTTTTTTTTTTTTCTTTTGCTTCCAAGCTTACTCCTGGGATAAATAGGTCAGTGCCTTGATTATATTTGTTTAAATAATGTGGTCATGAAGGAAATGTATATATTTTAAATCCATCTGTATTATGAGAGTAGAAAATATTTAAAATGTAGGAAAACAGTCCTTAGCCTAGTCTATTACCTTTAAAGTTGAGTCCAAGTAGAGTTATAGCATTCTGCTTCTCAATCGGCTGTGCCAGAAATGGCAATGCTCAAACTCTCATGGTGAGGGAATCCAGAAAGAGACTGATTTTCATCAGTTTAACTCTCATTAGCAATGGAATGAGGAATCCATCAGTTTCTATACAAGTGATCCAGAAACTCTTCAACCACTTACTTATGTTTTATTCCTTTTAATTGTTCTATGCTAAATCTTTTTTTTTTTTTTTTTTTTGTATTTTACTTTCTTAGAAGTTAGAAACAATGGGCTCTTACACAGCCATTTGCCTCACAGGTGTGGTTTCATTTCTGTAAATGAGGGAAAGAGAGAAAGAGATTTAAAAAAAAAAAAAAGCAAAAGTGATTGGTTTATTTCATGTGCTGTTATTGATACTTTATGGCCTCACATCATAATTGATTTTTAATAGTTCAGAAGATACTTTCTACTGCCCACTCACTGAGCATAGGAGCTAGACAGTGCTCATGGAACTGTTAAGTGTGGTCTGCTGACCAGCAGCAGAAACATCACCCAGAAAACTTGGGGGCCTGGGGGATCTGGGTTTTAAGGTGTCCTCTAGAAGATTCTGATACACAGAGCATTTGAGGGCGCTGACTTGGAACAAGCTTTTGATTGAAAACATAAATCCACTGTCACCTTAGAGTTGGTTGTCTTATTCTCTTGTGTGAGCTGAGTGTGATTCTGACATTTAAAGATTCAGGTTGCATTTTCCATACAAAATGGCTTTTACACATAAGCCAACTGTTATGAACAATATTCACACTAAATAATAATGATGTGTTAAATACTTGAAAAAAAAATAACTGTGTATTCTCCATGAGAAAAGGTGTTGGGAGTGGTGACCCAGGTCTGTAATCCCAGTACTTGGGAAGCTGAGACAGGAGGATCACAGATTTGAGGCCTGCTTGTATAACTTAGTGAGGAAATGTGATATAGACACAAAGGGAAATTTACTGAGCCGTAAAAAAGAACAAAATTATGTCATGTGCAGGAAAATGGATGGAACTGGAAAATGTTATTCTAAGTGAGATTAGTCAGTATCAGAAAGACAAGGGTGGTGTTTTTTTCTCATTTGTGGAAGCAAGAGAGAAAATAGGAAACATAAGGAACTTTTCATTATTTTTAAATTTTATTGATGTGTTGTAATCATACATCATGATGTTCAGAGTGATAGAGGCACACATATACCTCCCCGTGAAAGATACTGTGATCGGCATTGATAAATTTGTGTATGTACATCATGTTCATTGAAGTGTTTCCCTCTTTGACTCTTTCTCCCCCTCCTGCTTCCTTCGGTTAGGTCCCTTCCCTCGCACCACTCAGGTTTCTCTTCCTTTGTCTGGAGTCCATAAGGGACTTTAAATAATGCGAAGAAAGATCTATAGAATAGTTGAAAGGGATTCGGAGAGTTAGGGAGAGGAAGACGGAGGACTGAAGAAGGAAACAGTTTAAATAATACTATGGCCATATGTGAAGCTATTACTACCAATCTCACCTCTTCCTGTGGGGAGGGAGGAGAGGGGAGCAGCATGGGATGTGGAGAGAAATACAAAAAGAGCTATGCACCTGTATGCTTTTAACACATTGAGCCTCACTATGATGCATAACTATAATGCACCAATAAAACAATTTTTTAAAAATAATAAAAAGAGCTGAGTCTGCAGCTCAGTGGTAGAGTATTCATGAGTGGTTCAATTCCCAGTAACAGAAAAAAAAAAAAAGATGTTCAAGTGTTCAAGTCACTTCTGACTATATACAATTTACACCTCAGGAACTGACTTTACCATCATCATGCACACAAACACAGTATTTTATATAACCAAGCCCCACATTTTTTGTTTTTTATTTTCTTGGAAAACTTATGGCAGGTTAAGAAGATAGAGAAAATGGAAACCAGTGAAAATATTTTTGATATATTCAGCTTTTCATACTCTGTTTAGTTAGGATCTCATTTAATAGAATGCACTTAATACTTCCACAAGTATGCAAAGTTGTTACAGAGGACAACATTGAGCTTAAATACATATTTAAGAGATTCTTTTGGTATCATTTTATTGTGGTAAAGAAATACATAATGTAAAATTTGCCATCTTGATCATTTTACAATGAACAGTTCAGTAGTATTAAGTATATTCACATTTTTGTAAAACAGATCTCCAGAACTTCTTCCCCTTATAAATTTAAAACTCTATGTTCATTAAATAACAATTCCCCTTTCCCTTTCCCACAATCCCCTGCTAGTCACCTTCTGTTTCTATAATTTTTTTTTTTTTTTTTTTTTTTTTTTTGTGGTACTGGGGATGAAACCTTGGGGCATTCTACCTCCGAGCTACACTCCCAGTCCTATTTTTTATTATTTATTTTGAAACAGGGTGTCACTAAGTTGTGGAGGGCCTCACTAGGCAGCTGAGGCTGGCCGTGAACCTGGATCCTCCAGTCTCAGCCTCCCAAATGCTGGGATTACAAGCGTGCATTACCAAGCATGGCCTGTTTCTATAAATTTAACTAAATTAACTTTAACAAAAACTTATGTAATTATTTTACTTATATCATGGTTATTAAGAAAATTATAAAGATTCCTTAGATACGGAGATTATTTTACAAGGATATGAATCGGAATGGTTCTGCTTTCAAAGTCTGCATTCTTCTCTGAATGCAACATACTATTTATCAAACTAAATTAGGACAAAATTGTTAGCATTTAAATTTCATTCATTTCTTGCTAACCTGAATATCTGTTCAACAGATTTCTAAATGTGAGTTCTACTCTACCAAGGCTATTGTTTTGACAATTTTTTATAAGTACAATGTAATTGTTCCTATTTTTTCTCTTGGTGATTCTTAGAATGGCCTCACTGTTCTATCTATGGACAATCTAACCTCCATTTACATCCCAGTTCTCCCAGTCTTTCCACAGTGATTTCTCCCTTTATAGGTCCTGAATTCCCTATAGAAATTATTGCTTCACTACACATCTTGTCAAGAATAATGGACTCTATGTTTTGGGGGACCCTAAATTCCAATTAAATTAATAACTCAATTGATGCTTAAACTCCTCCAAATAGAGAGCACAGGCTTACATACTTCCAGAAATGGCTAAAGCACATTCTATTTATGCACATTTCTGTTAGGAATCTGTTCCTTATTCAATATCACAATTCCTGCCATTATGACTTCTAGTCATTCTTTTAGGTTATCTCCTTTGGTGTCACATGGAGAGACTCTAATATCCTTTCTATATAAGACCCTCAAGAATCTTTTATTTCTAAAGTTAAATATTTTCATTTTAATTAATAATTTTCAAAGGCTTTATCTTTTCTGGCTACTAAATTAAAAACATAACCAATTACATTCTCTTTTTTTTAAAAATGACAATTAAAGCTAGTCCAGTTCTGGAAGCATGTTCCATCCAGTAGAATCAGAAAAACACACACACACACACATACACACACACACACACACACACATTAATTCCATTATATTTATTAAGGTTTAAAGCCATAAAATTATTATTAAAATTTTGTCAGCTATGGTTCTCTGATAATGTCTATGCATTTACTATTCCTATAAATTCATCATTGATAGAAACTCCTAAACATGTACCAATTATCCACGAAGATGAACTAGCCCAATCTTGACTTCATTCCTTTTTAAAAATCATCTCTCCATTTTATGTGTGTGTGTCTTTCATGAACGCATGTTACCCATAAAATAATGTGGTCTTGACATGTCTAAGTATAAACATAGCTATTACAACTCCCTTAGTATCAGAAAAGGTGGAACACACTTAATAAGTATATGTAAGAGGGACAATATACAAATGTTATTATCTCATTACTTTTATTTCCCCTAAGTGGGAAAATAATTCTTAATTTTCAAAAAATTGACACAAAACTCCCATACTTTTTATCAAAACATGTCCAACTTTGGAAGTTTTTATCTTGCGCTAAAACCTGGTGGATTTTAAAAAATCTCCTAATTAATAGTTCCAGGAACTGTGTCATTAAATGTCTTCAGAATCAGAAAATCTTGTCTCATGACATAAAGCAAGATGAGAAGAGATGAAGCCCTGTGTCTATTTCTGGCTCCACCACTTACTAATCCTTCATGGCAGTGGAGCTAATTAACTTCCCCCAGTTTCCCCATTTGTGAAAAATTTTTAAAAAGCACTAGGAGGTTGAGAAAATTGAGGTTGTGAAACTTCCAATATACATAGATAATGGGTACTTTATAAATGCAAATTCCATTATTGAAAATTATGGTACTTGATTAATTGGAGCAGAAATTGTTGATAAATGTGTAAGCCATTTTTATCAACCCATAATATTTGTTTGCCCACCTTTTGAACATTTTAACAAATATATCCAAATATTTTGTATTTAATACTGACATATTTAACTATTACCTGACAAATACCCCTTTAAAAAATGATGAAATTGAGGGGAAAGATAATTATTTAACATAACTAGTAGATGACTTAATACCATAATGCTTGAAATCTGTTGAAATTCAGATTGGTCCTAGATTCAGAATCATTAGAGTCCTTACAATGCCCTGGCAATTCAAAGCACTATCATGGAATAGCAAAGTACTAAGACTAAAATGTCATTAGGAGACATGGACACAGCTCTATGTTGAAAAAAAAAATTGAAATCAGCAGGGCATGGAGGCACATACCTGTAATCTATGTACTTGAGGGGTTGAGACAAAAGGATTACATGTTCTGGGCCAGCCTCTGTAATTTAGCAAGACCCTCAGCAAATTGGCAAGACCTTGTTTCAAAATTTAAAAAATAAAATGCAGCTCAGGGTATGACTCGCTTCTACATTATTTATGTAGCATTGCATAAAAGTTATAAGTTGAATGATATTAATTTATCCATTCGCTAAAGAAAAACTGCTAGAAACTTTTGAGAGCTCCTACTTTCACTAAAAGTAATTTCTTTAAAAAGAGATAAAAGTCAGGCATGACAAAACATGCCTGTAGTGGAGCATGAGACAGGAAGATCACAGGTTCAAAGCCAGTCTCATCAACTTAGCTAGGCTCTAAGCAACTTAGTGAGAACCTGTTTCCAAATTTAAAAAAAAAAAAAAATAGGGCTGAAGGTGTACTTCAGAGGTAAAATGCCCCTGGGTTCCTGGGTTCCGTTTCTAGCACCAGAAAAAAAAATACTATATATATAGTATATATATAGTATATGATTAAATAAATTTCTCTCAGGTTAGGTTCTATTTCTCTCTTTCTCTCCCTACTCTCCCTATTCTCCTCACTCTTTTACATACACACTCACAGAGCTCAAAATAGAAGGGTCTGACAACCCCTGAGAATAAAATCACAGTACACATTAAATTTAAGGCAATAGCTAATTAGAAGTGCACATTCTTTGCCCCCAAGTAACCAGAATAAGAATAGTTCAGGGATTTAGACTCAAATGGTCGAGAAAAATGTTCAATTCATAACATCCAATTTTTGCTGTGTCTCTCTGAAAGTTCTCATCAAGTTACCAACTCCAGATAGAATTTCTTGATTAATTTAGATAGTGAGTAGAATTTGTGTGATATTGACTCATGATTACCAAACCCCATAAGAACAGACATGCATTTGGACATCAAGTAACACTTGTTTCTGAGCACTTATACTATTTCATTTATGTATTTTTTTCCAGGAAGAGGCCAGAATGGTGCCTTACACCTTGTAGGAACTCTACAGGTGCTTCCTGGCATAACTGATTTAAACTTGATTTTAACTTTTGAGAGTCATGAGGATTTTATGCTCACTCTAGGTGAGGAATGCACAAGTAAGCATGGTTCAGTAAAGCCAGGTGGATTGCATTACGTGTCTTCTGTTGGGATTTAAAGTAAGCTGCATTGATGAGGGGATAAAAAGGAAAGGGAGTGAAGAGTAAGAAAGCAGTGGATGGATGGATGGGTTATTCAGTCTGCATTGAATGTGGAATTCAATGGAGCTAGGGTTGAGTGAGATATTAGGATAAGATATTGAAAAAAATGGAAGACTCAAAAAGGATGAATGAGGTTTCTTTAAAAAGCAAGGAAATGAAGAGCTGACAGCTAGCAAAGAGTTTGATATCCATGTTCCTCTGAGGCTGGCACAAACTTAAAATCTTTTGCAGAAAGTTCTGCAGGGAACCACTACCGATTCATCAAACCCCATTATTGTGATGAAGAAACTATTTGGTTTCCATTTGTGGGTTTAGATTCTTGGATGTCTAAGTCCCCTGTGTTTTATAGCAATCTATTGAATCATTTCTCAGCAATGGATGTCAAGTAATGACATTTAAGGACTGGAATGATTATATCTGCATCAACTACCTTATATGAGAGAAAACAATACCACTACAAGATCAGTGCAAATCAGGGCTGTGGCATTTGGGAAGCAGCAGGAGCCTACTACATTGTGACAACATTTTATTTCGCTGTCAAGAACATGCTCAGTGTGTCAGGAACTGAAACACCAGCTTATTTAGCTTCCTAAAGAAAAGTTCCTTTGAAGGGGGGACCAGGACGTGAGGTGACACCTCTGTTATTGTATCCCACCTCAAGTGTGTCAGCTAAGATGATGTGGTTTTCTAGAACACAGCATGGGTCACCCTCAACTCCACCAACTACAAAGAAAATGCCAAGGCTAATTAGAAACAGGTGTTGTTGTCCTAATCCAGGGGACCTTTTATTTGCAAGGGCTGGCAGCTAGACTTTTATTGGGGGCCACACCCCCCAATGTGCTCCTCCAAAATGATAGACTTTAGCATGATGGGATATGTGCCAGGGTAATATTTACATGCTTCAATTCAACAAATATTTCTTGTTTATCATATGAAAATCAGAGTCAGAAGCTATGGGAGACAAAAAGACAAAAAATACATCTATCTATTCTTTACCTCTGTAAAGGTCACAGTCCATCAGAGAAAATATTTGAATTCTTCATCCATCATCCATCAAATCTCAATGTGAATGTAATTTCCTTAAGACCAATTTTCTCATTAGTTCTCTTATATACACATTGTTCAGAGAACATTGGGCAGTTGTAATGTCTCTCCCACTGGCTTCTGACTCTTACCTGGATGTTTCACTCCTATGAACTTATTTTCACCTGACGCATAGTAAATGCAAAACATACCATGCTGACTAATTCAATAATATTACAAAAATGACAAGTATTCATATTAATTATGTTTGCATAAATTCAGTATACTATTGAAGTTGGGGGAGAGAGGAATTGTTTCTGATTAAATGGACCAGGAAAATTTTCCTTAAACATTTTTGGAAACAGATTTATAAAGATATAATTGATACACAAAGAACTACACATTTTTTATACTGGGGATTGAACACAGGGGTATTCTATCTCTGAGCTATACCCCAGGTCCTATTTTATTTTGTATTTTTAAACAGGGTCTTGCTAAGTTGCTGAGGCTGGCCTTGGAACATGCAATCCCCCTGTCTCAGCCTTCCAAGTACTGAGATTACAGGCATGGGCCACCATATCTGGCAGAACTGCACATATAAAATGTGTACAATTAGTGTGTTTGGACATATATAAACACTTGTGATTCTATCACTACAATAAAGATAATATACACAATAAAGATAATATACACATGTTGAATATGCCTTGAAGCATCTTAACTTCTTTTTAAGGGTAGAGGTAACTGGATTTGTGGAGATGAGGTGCTATGACAAAAAGTGGTGAATGTTGGGTACAAAAGCATGAAAGAGGCAAAGGAGATGGTTTGATCTATCCTTCTACTTATCTATCTGGATTTAGGTTGAGTAAGTCTATTGAAGGGAGAAAATTAGAAATACATACTGGGTCCAGGACATGGGGAAATATAGAATGATCGAAGATAAATTTTGAACCTAGAGTAAGATATGGGCAGTTATGCTTCAATTGCTTTATCTATCAATGGTGTATAAAACATGGAGACATGTGAGGCTCTTGAGTTTGATCTTCAGCAACACACACGCATACATAAACACTCACAAAGGTACAAAGTCTAAAGACTATAAAACCAAGTAGAACACTATTCCAATGTAGTCAGTGGTATATGGCATAAGAGACAGGAAGAAAGCAAGCTCCAGTTCAGAAGATATTGTGGAAGGACTTTGAATTCACTGAAGGTAGAAGTGGTGATAAAAGAAACTATCAGATATTAAAAAGTTTTGATTTATTCAACTTTTTAAAAATAGTACTTGGTAGGTGCCAAACAACAGAGATTTTTTAAGATAAGAGGGGTGGTGAGTACCACCAAACATTCATACAAATGGAACTCAGCAGAGTAAGAGTGAGTTTGCATAGTGGAAACTATACCTTTTATTTAAGTTGTGACATTGAGGAAGCATTCAGACAGAGATAACGCCTGGAACGTAGACCAAGAGGCAAGGAGAGGCCAGGACTAGAAATACTAGACATACTGATAAGTTAGGGAAAGATGAGATTGTTAGAAGTGGAAAATAAACCAACCAAATATGAAAAATGTTGAAGAAAAAAGGAAGAGATAGAAGGGGACTTGGGTGAGAATTCATGAGTTTAGTAAGGGACATTTTGATTTTCAAATTCAAGAGAAATATCAGAATGGAGGTTCAAAGGAAGCACAGGAGAGAGGGATATGGAGCTCAACAGAGTGGTCATGAGCAAAGATATGTGATTGTTTAGAAAGTATGTTAGAGAGGTTTATATGGAATCACCCAGAAGAAGGAAAGGCAAGGAAGAATAGACAAAAGAGAACACTCCCATGTAAGACAATAAAACAAAGAAGAATGTGGAGAGGTAATATGGTGCACTATTTCATAAGGTAAGATGATAAAGAGCAAACATTCATTTCTAAGTAAAAGAAGAAATGGCAAGACAACAAATTGTCATCAACAGTGTCACTATCATAGTAATGTGGAGAAAAATTGGGGAGTTGAAAGGTTCTTGGTAAGCTTAGAAGTCTATTCTTTTTTCAGGGGGGGTAATATAAGTCATTTTTTGTATTATTAAAGTTAATTAATTATTAAATTAATTTTGTGTTATTAATTAAATTAATTGTTTATATTATTAAATATATACAATTAATGTAATTGTATACATTTACAGGGATAGTATTAGATTTTGATATGTGTATATGATATAGAATGATTAGATCAAACTAATTGCTATATTCATCACTTTGTTGACCTATTCTTTTTATGGTGAGGCATTTGAAATTTATTCATATATATATAGTCTATATAGCGTTATATATTTCATATATATACATTTTTGTTAATTCTAGTCATACTGCTATGCAATAGTTCTAAAAATTATTCCTTCTGTCTATCTGAAACTTTATGCTTTTTGATCAACAACTCCTCATTTCCCGCCTTCCCCACAGCTCTTCTTAATGGAGTGCTGAGGCAGATTTATCATCTGTGGTTTAGGAGAAAGAATTTATTTTTTAAAAAATTTAAAAGGTTGTGCTTCTTATAGAGTGCAGTCATGATGAGAGAATTGATGGCTGGAATAGAAACTTCACTTGTGTATCTTTAGATAGAACAAGAGTTCACATTGTAAAGATGAGGCAAAGAAGCCGTAACTGGGGAGAGCTAGAAGATTGGGGGTAGGATGGAGGGAGAGAAAGAGATGACAGGATAACTGATGTAAAAAGTGGGATGGAAAGTCACAATCACAGGACTCAGAGACAGTGGTGAAGGACTTTAATTTGTATCTGTGCTCAACTTTGTTTCCTTCATTATTGTCTTCAGGGGAAAAATAAAAACATATCCCAAAGTATTTAATTCAACCTCTCAGTTTCCTGTATTAGAAGAAGACAACATCAACTGCTGCAGAAGAGAGGCTTGAGGAGCAAAAATGTTTGGAACAACTGTCATAAAATGTATTACAGTGCAATGGTTCAGAACACAAGCATCTCCATAAGTGAAGAGGAAGGGACACTCCCTCTGCCTCCACATACTGCTGAGTAATCCTGGGCTAGCTCCTTTCTCCACTCAGGCAGTTCCCTCAGTACTGTAGGGATAGGGCTAATAATAACACCTCTGTTATATGGTTGCTTTGAGAATTTGGTAAGAGCTAAAATCTATTAGGTAATTCTAATGTTTCAAGTTGTGTGGCAGTATCTGTAAGTGCACTTCTACTTGTGTTTCCATATTTTAACTTCTTGACTTGAACTTAGGGTTCCATAAAGGAAGGCACTGTATCTTACATTTGTTGTATGCTTAGCTGTGCTTAGTTGGCATGGCGAATTGTCCAAAATGAGTGATATAAATATATTTGAATTCATAACAATTTTGAAAATACATCTTTGGGATATTCTTGGTCCTTAATCACAATGTTGTATTTGAATAAGAATTCCAAGGATTTTTTTTTTTTAAATCGGAGAAAGAGGCCAGTGTCTAACAACATACAATATGAGTTGATTATATTTAGGGTGATGTCAAAAACACTAACTTCCCTTTGTTATCTGCTATAGTTCTACCATGGGCTTATAAACAGTTCAAATATATAATCTCTACAATATTGGCAAAGTTCAAAGGCATTCATTTCTCTGTATTTTATCTACATATAGTAGCTATTTATTTGTTCTGAACTTAAGTTCCCCTTTTCTATACTTTATGTTCTTTCTATTAGTTTTTTCCCTAATTGTATGAATTTTAATCATATCCAGTTGTAGGCTCTCTCTTTCTCTCTCTTTCTCTGTATATATGTATACAAGCTTATAACTTTGTGCAATCTAACCATTTTATTCCTCTTCTGTGGCATGTACTTCATTCTCTTAGATATTTTTTAGCTCTCTAAATGGAAATTAGTATTAACTTACTTTGCAATCAAACTACAAAAGTTCTAGTTGTCCTCCCTCAGAGCCCACTGATATTTCTAAAAATAAATTTCTAAAGATAAGTAAGAACTCATATCCAAATGGTGTAGGATTCAGTTCTATGTCTTTCTGGGATATTTTCATATTAAACGCAGTAAGAATAGGATCAGTGGACTTGATGAAAGATACATAGTTTCATTTATTTTTAATTTTTATATTAGAGTACAACTTATTAAGCATATTAGAGATGAAAAAGACCAAAGAGAGCATCTTGTCCATTGATTCGATATTTTTAATAGCATAGTACATTTTTGGCAAATGAGCCAGTGGGAGAATCTCAACAAGTAAACCAAAGTAACTATACTTTCACCTGTTAAGGGTAATGGACATTTGTCTTAAACATTTGCCTTTCTTATATTTTCATGGGGTACACCAGATATTTCTGCAAAGTCTCAGATCTAAAGAACATAGTTTGAAATATACTACCTTTCCCAACCTTTTCAGTTTTATAGATGAATTAATAGGCCCAAAGAAGGCTTATTTCATTATGTTAACTATTGAAATAGTTGGGATCAGAGTTCAGATACCCTAACATCTAAACCAGTGTTTATTCCATCATGTCACCCTGTTGATCGGCTGGTCATCTCTAGTCACTTCTTGTTGTTTGGCTCCAATAATGGATTTATGAAAAACCCAGAGGTCTGTTGGGGATGGAGAAGTGGGAGAGACGAATGGAGATCAAGTAGGAAATTGACAATGTCCAGTGCAAAAAACTCAGAACTCAGAGATGAATCACACTTGCCTTAAATTATCATATCGCATTTTTATCATTTTTTAGCCTTTCTTCAGGCAAAATATATCCAAATAACACCATTGTCCAATTATAATCACTGTAAACCAAGAAAATTTGGTACAGAAATATCTGAGAAAACTTTTGTGTTACGATTAAAGGGTATGGAAGCAGTTGGTGCTGCCTTTTAGCATTCTCTAATCTAATCTTGAACACATACAGGATGGCCAGCACTATTGTAGGCCTCCTGTGAATTGAAAGCTACATCCACCTGAGAGGCATAATGCAGTAGAAGAGAAGCTGTCTTCATTTTGACATTATTGACTGTTGTAAGCAAATAACCCTTTCATTTGTTCAAATTGAGATAATGCAAATTTTGTGTTATTATTGTTGTTATTTAGAGGCTGACACATTTCTTACTGACAAAAAAGCAAAAATTCTGAGTTCTCATTTTTCCAAAGGGAAACTATACTATAAGGAGATGCTCTACAATTATCAGTACTCGGCTATCTAGTTCTCTATAAGAAAAAAGTCATGTATGATGTGTATCACCTTCCTTTGTTTTTTATCAAAACATGGGATATCATAAGTTCATGAACTCATTCAACTTTAATTGACAATCTCTTGTATTCAAAGCATTTATGTAATTATTCCAATACTTTAAAGTATTTTCTATGTTCCAGAATTCATGATCTATGCCAGAAATTTATTATTGTAGTCAAAAGTGGTATTATGAGAAAGCATGGCATATACAAAGACACTGATAATAAAATGTTTATATATTAACTATAACACTTGAGAATAAACACCTCAACAATAATTTGCAAATAAACATTAAAACTATAAATGCTAAATATATGCATATGTTTAAAATAATTAGCATGTCAGCCTTTTAATTGGTATGTTAGTCTCAGCAAATCTTCTTCGCTTCATTTTTTTCCTGTCTATATATGACTATTCTTACTTGCATCTACATTAAACATCTAATTAAATTTTCCAGATATACTGTGTATTACATTTTCCTGATTATGTAGATTATTTGGATCTATGGCAGATATCTCCGATGGGAATCTGAAAAATTACGTCTGAAATGTCTCTTGGCCAAGTCATCAAAATAAACTCACAAAATGGTAACAAACTCTATGGGCATATTCTTTCTCCATTGTATTTAGGAAGTGTGTTATTAATCGATCTTCCGCTCTTAAAAAGCGTTCCTCAAGCACATTTCTGATTAAGAAAAATTTGAGCACTTACTGAGCCAATTGTATTTCCATCCCCCATTAATCCATGATTAATATATAACAACTAAAGCACTTTATTTGTTCAAGTGCTAATTTTGATGTGGTCGGCTCCCCACAGTCTACACGCTTGTGCTGGTAGAGACTCCAAAGCAAAAATAATTTAGCAATAATGAAGATTAACCATAAGTAGTTGCCTCAAAACTGACTGAATAAGGCTAAAGGAAGAAAAATGATACAGTTTTAACTTATTCATCTGATAGTGACTTCCTCTTCTAAATAATCATGCCCAGGCATATTGTTATGAATATTCAGAAGGTTTTTTAATGGCTTAATAATTTTTCTTCCTTTGTTTCTAGGAACAGTAGTCATAACACGCATTGAAATAGAGGATCACACTTGTCAAAAGCAGATAATGCGATGCATCATTTGGCAATCTCTCTATCTTCCATAGCATCCACAAGCCAGACCAGCCATCAGAGGAAAGCACTTGTCCTATCTGGATTTTAACACAGAAATATCATAGAACTCACATAGCATGGACATCCCTGATTAAAGTTAGAAGGTCCAAAGTATAAATTTCACTTGCCAAGAGTCATCTTCATCAAAGCATGTCACAAGTCTATTTAAAACAGATAATATATTAGCTCCAGATTTCCCCAGCAGCATATTTCTGCTCGCTTCTTTCCCCTGAGTATACAGAAATCAGTAGTTGATAAAGACACCTGCAGGGAAGAGCTAATTTTGCTCATTTTATTTTTGCTTCACAAAAGTGATGCTTTTGTTGGCTATAATCCCTTTTCCTCTCAGACTCACCCTCCGCCCTCTCTGTGCCCTAGGATGCTGACCTCCAGCGACTGACATTTGGGTTTCCTTTCTAGCATTTAGCCAAGGGGAGGCACTGATGAGAATTGCAAGGGAGGACATTGAGATCAGCCTATTTATTCCCTCTGCTTTACTTACTGTTGGTAGTTTTTGATGAATGCACTAATATATGAAGCATATTTTTTTTAAAGATTCCATTAAAGCCAAAGAGGGACTTAACTTTCAAAGTGCAACTGGATGCAGTTCACCACACTCCTGCATGATGTGCAGCATGCAGGCCTAACTCTCACAGCAGACATAGGCATGGCCCGCACCCCCAGGGTATCAAGGGCAACAGACAAGCACCAGGCACAAGGTGCAATGCTCAAGACCTTAATAGCAAATGCACAGGACAAGGCCTGCTGACCAGGAGCACATTGACAGCCACATCTAGTCCCTAATAATGTGAGAATTATAATTGGAGCACCTGAGACTGAAAATTTGCAGTTTCCTCTGCCAAGGAGCCTTGCCACCTTGCCAGGCTGACCACCAATAATGAGGCTGACCACTGACCCAGTCAATTATGATGCAAGCTATCAGGCAATTCCTCACCTTCAGTTCTGGTTGACCACTGGTGAAGGCCAGGCCTGAAGACCTGGGCCTGACTCACTACTAACCTGACCGGGACCTGAGCCAGACACAGCTGCTGAGCTCTGTGGTTAATGGGTGGCCCAACCTGATTTCTAAGCTGTACTAACTGCTCTTTCTCTCTCTCTCTCCTCTAAAATATCATCAATTGTATAAAGTTTGCATGGAGTGTTAAATAAAGAACCACCTTGGTTATGATTACAATAAGCATTCTTGGAATGACAGAGATCATGTTTTGGTTGTTTTCCTTCTCAAAAAAGAAACTATGTACAGGATTTTATCACTCACCATTACTCTTCTCTTCTGCATTTACAGAAAGAAAAATATAATATACAAATGGTCCCCAACTTACAGTGCTCCCCCTTATGATTTTTTTAAGTTTACAATTGTGTGAAAATGATATGAATTTGGTAGAAATTGCACTTCAAGTTTTGATCTTTTGCCCAAGCTAGTAATATGCGATTGAATACTCACTCTCCTTTGCCTTGGGGCAGTAGCAGCTGATCACAAGACCTAGACTCACACAGAATCAGGAAGTTAAACAACAGCTAGGTTGCTGTGCACTGTTTTCCTAAGCTGTGATGTTCGATTAGGTATACTAAATGCACTTTTGACATATGATAGTTTCAACTTATAATAAGTTTATTAGGATCTAACTCCATCACAAGTCACAGAACATCCCTATAGGTAAGTGATTTGCAACCATTTTTTCTTGCCATGACTTACACATAACGTGATGGTCACATATTCTATTCAAACTATATGCTAAAGGAAAAGGTAAATCCTTACCTTGTATGAGTATTATCCTCATACAATGATACAAGGATACAAGGATAATACTCATACAAGGTAAGGATTTACCTTTTCCTTTCCTCCTTAAGAAAGCATATCATGAAGCAAGTTCATGAGAATATGGTTGTCATTGGTACAAACTTGAAACTGCTACCTTACTCTTAGAAACCAAATAAATAAAATTAAAAAACAAATACAGAAGTAACATTTACTTGACTAGTTACCCCCATCTGGATATAAGCAGCCATTAAAACATGTTTTAAGTGAAAAATATCCATTGCTCCTCTCCTAAATCCTGATTAAGAATGAAATATGTCTTATAGTGGTCAAAAAGAAGTAATACACAGAGAGACTGACAGTAAATAAACATCAATTTCCTAACTATGCTTTCTGGTTCTCAACCAAGAAAGGATCAAATTAATTTGATTAGTATTATATTAAAGAATAAAATCAAAAGTGCTTTATAAGTTTCCTATTTTGACTCTATAATGATATGTCTTGCTTCTCTTGAAATCAAAACACTCTGACATATTCATAAATAGAACTGTGCTGTGCTTACATACTTATATATTTAAAGGATTCATTTATAGCTTGAGGTAACCATACAGACTTGCACACATTTTTCCCCACAAATTTAAACTTCACCATCTGTTAACCTTATTATGACTAATTAGCAAAATCATTGCATACTACATCTTGAACAACAATGGGGGAAACACTAAAGACACATTCAGAGCTATTTTAAATAACTGACTCCATAAGTCAGCTTTCATTATGAAAGTACAGAACACGTCTTACATTTTTATTTTCTTCAGAGAGCTTTTCTCTGCAAGGTGGGGTGGGCAAATGTATGAACAGAAAGGAAGTGAGGTTCAGAAGCTGCTTGATTGTTATAAATCTACAATTGCCTTGTTTGGATGTAGTCTGATGGGTTGGCAGAATATGTCTGGTTGGAGTTCTAACATAACTGGCTGAGACTCACCTAGCTGTTACAAAATATACTCCTAACTCAGTCTTTGGGTTTGTTTATACACTATGTTAGGGCACAGCTCATTACTTGAGGATTCAAGAGGTAGAGGCAGCCTAAGGCCAAATTTAGCTTAATTTAAAGATCCTATAATCAAAGAAATGGGAGAATTGAGAGTGCTGACAAATCCTAGAAATGACTTAATTGTCAGCCTTTTCTGACTCATAGTGAAAGGGCTTGAGGTTTGCTTTTTTAGCCCCAGATATCTGCTTTGCCAGTGTCAATCAGCAAAATAACCAGGAGAGAAGAGTTATAAATGACAGAGCAGATTTAATCATTAGAGTAAAGGCATATTGAAATGAAGATTTCTTTAACCCACTTCCCAAAATCTGATTCAATGATTCTAGAAAGAAGTCTGGGAATCTGAGCTTTTGGGAATCATATTGGATGATAGGATACAAGGGTTCAAGTATGACACTTTGAAAAACATTACCCCCCACTGGAAAAAAAATGAAAGGATGTATCTTCAGGTTTTTCTATTGATCATTTGAAAAATCACAGTATTTTCAATGCAAACCAATCACATAGGCAAAATTGTTTACTTATCAATGGTAATTGTTACTAAGTATGATGCTAAAATTAATTAAAATATCACTATATTAAAAAGAGATTGGAAGCTATTAAGATATTTGAGGATTCAATGAACTAGTTTTTGCAACTAAATAATCTGAGATCTGTTGCTAACAGATGTTATTCCCAGTGCATATTGTCAAGGTGATAAGGAGGCACTTGTGCCTGGCAGAGTGTTTCAGAAGGCAATAAAAGAAAAAATTCCAACAGATTATTCTTATATTTAAAATAATCTCTCACTTAAGGAAAGTGGATAAAGAAAACCCAAACAATTGTAAAGGTTCTTGGGGTCTCTTTTGTTCCAGAAACTGTAGTTACAAATTTCAGTAAGTAATCTTCCTAATCCCCAGAACGAGAGCAAAAGAAATCTTTAAAATGCCACCCCTCCCCTCCCTACCACTATCACAAGCACACAGGAGCCATTCTGAAGTTAAAACCTAAGGGCAGAGGTCCTGCAGGAAGGTGCTCACTGGCTGTAACTATAGCATAGGTGGGGAATCTGATCCTATGTACATCACCTTTTACCTTGAGGTCTTTTGAAGACAAGAGAGATCACTAACACATGGTCATGTCATTTAGTTTTTCCCCTTGGCTTTAAGCACAGGCAAACGAATGCATTTATAGGAAATGTAGGTTAAAGAACGAAACAAATAGACTTATAGAATTGAAAACACCTTAATAGAAGTATATCATCTGGACATGCATGTGTATACCATGATGGTGGCAGTAGGCAGTAGCTGGTCCACATTACTGACTTAATTACAAAATAAATCAAGTCGCTTTAGGATCATCAGTGGCCAGTTTTGGTCCAAACAATGTTTCTGAACTCTCTAGGTCATGAATAACAAGTTCCATAAACAAAATCAAGGGTTATAAAACTGGAAGTAGAACAAAGTTTTAAAATCAATACAAGTTACTGAGTGATGTCTTTGGATTCAAATTGAATTCTCTTTCAAGGGTTATTAGAAAATGACAGTTACAATTGAACTTTTTCTTTGACTTAAAAGTTTTTAGACTTCAGTATAATCAAATCATCTAGAAACTTTTAATCTATGAAGTTTGGATATGATTCATTTTTTACATAAGGATTCTTTTTAATAAAAGCAAAAAAAAATGAGAATGGAACAAAGAACCCTTGGGATATCAGTACTTTCTATTCACCTCTAAATAAAGACCTAGCAGCCCCATATCGTGTGATTGTTTCATCAAAACCACCTTAATAAAATTTTAGGTCTTTTTTCTTTTTTTCAATAGAGGATTGAGCATGGATAGCCTATTACTTAATAAAGAAATCAAAATCGTCTAAACTTGACCTAAGAAAGTAAAAAAAAAAAAAAAAAAAAAACCCTCATTTTACTAGCTCCTTCTAATCTGACAATATTATCCAGATCAAGGTAGAAAAATTTAAAAAATTTTTTTGCTTAGGGTGAAGTAATTTTCTCATGTACATTATACCTGAATTAATCTTTTACTTATTTTTTTTTTAAATAAGGCCTGATTATGCCACCTGAAAATGCAGGAAAGAAAGTCCTATGGATTACTGTGAAAAAAAAAAAAAAAAGGCAGAAGATGCTAAATATTCCTCTTCCTCTTCCCAATAGATTCTTCAGGGTTCTAGACAGCCTATCCTAATCATCACATGTGACCACTAAAATGCTTTATAAAACTGTGACCACCTTTAGTTCTTTATTTCTGGGTTAATATACTTCACCAATTTACCAATTTTCTTCTTTACTACCCTACCCACACACACACATACACACAAGCACACAGTTACTGTGTAAATTTTAATTCCATCTTTGCTTCCTAGAGGACCCTGGCTAAGATAGACCTTAAATTCTCTGTGTCAGACATTAGTCTGTGTTGTGCACAGATTTCTTTTCTTGGCCCAATTTTGATTTCAGCCCCAAACTGTGGGAGACAGTTCCATGCATACTGAAAGACTTCCATTTCCAATAATTAACATGTCTTTTTCTTATTCAACCTCAGGGTGTTTTCCTAAACTGGAGAATTGGCTCCTCTGTTTAAGTAATTCTGCAAAGCCCTGGAGTGCAGAGGAGATCATTCCCCCAGGGTCAACTCTGAACAAGTGAAAGCTTTCCTGCTTATTGGATATAAGTAAAATGCTGGGTGGATTCCTGTGCTTCTCAGAAGAACCAGGAGAACTGAACCTCTGCTGTCCTCAGCAGCTTCTTGGAACACAGCCCCTTAATTTTTTCTTCATCATTATCTCCCTCGCCTATTTCATAGTTTCTTTCACAAACTCTCTTCTTTCAAGCTTTATAATTAGGAATATCTAAACAAAGACAGTTGTCCTAGACATGATCCTAGAGAATAGACCCCTAGGATAGGATTCTGGAAGTGGATCTCTCAATGGTCAAATACCAGTTCTTACTGACAGCAAAGAGAGTGATGTAACCCCGACTTGTGATATACCATTATAGTCACTAATAGTCTCACCTGCAATGGACCGAAGTAAGGTACCATTAGAATAGGACACATTCGTGTATGTGCTTTAGTGACTTGAGGCAATGGTTTTGATAAAGGTTGAGAGGTATCTTGCCTCTGTTAAATTTCTTAAAAGACTTGAAGAAAGACAATGACAGGCTCAGGTCTCCCAATGCCGGGTATGACATAGAAGTCTGAAGATACTGGTATCCTTAGAGACACCCTTCATGGAAGCCAGTGTTGTACTGGCAGTTGGGCTCAGAGTTTAACTGTCAGCAGAACAGCAAAGGAAATAATGCACAACCTCAACAAGTAGCCCAGGGTAAAGTCAGGTCCTTGAAAGACATGCTGTGTCTTTCTCTGCTTTCCTGCTTCAAGGCCTCTCTTCAAAGTCACAGAACTCCAATGATCCCAAGTGAAAATATAATGCAGATCTGAGAACTACTGTTTCCAGAAGCCATTCTCAATGGAGGGGGGTGCAGGAAGAGCTAGCATGCAATTCTGAGAGGCTTTCACTACGTATCTTGAAGATCCTAAAAGGATCAAAGCCTTGTTTTCTACAGCAACTACCATGGTAACACTCCTTCATAATGGTATTTCTTCTATCTCCGCCTCACTTCCTTTCTCTTACACCCTCTCTTCTTGGGATAACTTCCTAACTTCTTCTTGGGATGACTTCCTACTTCTTTTTCCACAGGAAGATAATCAAAGAAAATAATCATTTGAGAACAGAACCTGCTAAATTCAAAATCAACAATTTGCAATTTCAGGTATGTGGTAAGCATTACACCAAGTTCTACAGAAGCAAGACTCCTTAAATCTTGAGTCCCTGTGGACTAGTAAGTGGAGGTTGACAGGAAAACTGAACAATAGTATTTTCAGAGTCTTTCTGGAGTTTCAAGTGACTGGGAGGGATATACATTGCTAAGTATTGACAAGTGTGAATTTTTACTTTTCTGGTCATTGGTCTGCACAAAATTGACAGGCTCCACCAGTTACATTGCATTTCAAGGCCCCTGAAGGTCTATCATAGATAGAGCTTCCTTGCCAGCGCTGGTTTCATGGATTATCTCTACTGCTTCTGAGTCATACCAGGGACCGAAGAATCTCCTGAAGGCTTTCTGTAGCCTTGTCTCTCTTATTTTACTGGTCAAACTTTTCAGGGTCTGTGTGTTAAAAAGGCCAGGAGCTCCCTTTTCTTCAACCCATCAGCATCTTTCCTTGCATTGCTTTCCTCTGTCAGCTTCATTGACTCAGAGAACCAATTTCTTGTCTAAAATGGCAGGATCTTTTGTACTCTGTTCCTCCCCATCAATTTACTGAGGTTCTGAAGGCTATTTCTGCAAGGGTTTATAGGCTTTTAGAAACCAAAGCCAGAAGGACTGTACACATTTTCTCTAGTCTATCCCTCCTCTGAAGCCATAAGCACAAAATAATGTGAAGTAGGGGAAAGAATGAAAGAGGAACAATTCTGGGAGAAAACAAATACATACAAATATAGGTTAAAACCTAAGAGATCATTTTTAAAATTCTTATAGGTATTTTATTTGTTGTATTTCCCCAGAGTTTAACCACAGAGAAAATAATGGTGTAATTATTTTCTATGTTTCCAAACTTTTTAGTCACTATTCAAACACAGATTATATTCCAGTGGTGTAAGAGCTCTGTACCTGCACGTGTTTGTGTGTGTGTGTATGTGTGTGTGTGTGTAATATTGAATCAACCTTAAGAGGAGGAGGAGGCAGTCTTCTGCCATATAGTCTACTCAGGCTCAGTCTATATAATCCCAAAGCAACCTGGTTATTCCATAAAGTAGTCAAGCAATTCTGTGTTTGGTCCAATATATGTTCTATAAGACCAAGTTTCCTTGAGGTTTTTTGTTGTTGTTGTTTTTATTTTTTTATTTGTTTGTTTTTTTTTTTGTTTTTGTATTGGGGATTGAACTCAGGGGCATTCTACCTTTGCGCTACACTCCCAGCCCTTTTTTATTTATTTATTTATTTTTTATTTTTTTCAGATAGAGTCTCACTCAGTTGCTGAGAGTCTCACTGTGTTGCTGAGACTGGCCTTGAACTAGTGATCCTTCTGTCTCAGCCTCACAAGTACTAGGATTACAAATGTGCACTTCCATCCCTGGCTAGTTTCGTTGTTCTTTACTTTTCAAAATTTTGTTTAGCGTTATGGAGACAAATCAACTTTTTTCTTCTATATAGCACTTATTTTTCTCTCTGCCAAACTTTCTTTGCACCCGACAGATCAATTCCCTTCACAGGGTGAATCCTGGACAACGCCTGGAAAATAAATTCCAACTCACAAGCAGAATTCCAGACACCCTGTGGTTCTTTCTGATGGAACTATAATCCAATCATCAATAACTTTCTCTTTCTCTGTCTTTACATTCATCTATATATGTCTTTTAGGTGGCTGACCTGACCGCTTATCCAGTTGACTTGGGGTGCTGCAGCATTATTGTCGTTTTCAATATGATTGGTGAAAAATAATGCAAATCTTAAAGCTTATTTGAAGTTAAAGAAAAAAAAAAGGAATGAAAGAAAGAAAGGAAGGGAAAAGGGAAGGAAGAAGGAAGGAAGGAAGGAAGGAAAGAAGGAAGGAAGGGAGAAAAAGATTCCCCAAGAGAACATGTCCAGGCACTAGTTCTCCTAAGCTGCAGACTCAATTATGAATGCAGAAAGGATGAAAAGAAACAACACTTAACAAATACACACAGATATCTCACTGCATACAAATCATTGACAGCCAGAATTGCAAAAGAGTTTGAGAAAAACCCAGGAAACTATGAACAAATATAAAATATTTTAAAACATTAACTGCATCTTGAGAATCGTGAATAAAATTACATAAAAAAGCAGTGGTGATAGGATGTAACAATTAACACCTATTTTCACTTCACTCTGTGTGCTAGGTATCCACAGCATGAGTAGAGTTTTCCGAAGAAAGGCAAACAGTTTGCTGCACAGAAAAGAGAATGGCAGCCATTTGAATTGCAAATTTCTTCTGCAGCCATTAGTTACCCCTGGTATTTTCTAGAATGACTTGAAATTGGGACTGTGTAAGCATTTCCAGTTGAAATACTTTGCCCTTGGTCACAAGCACCTTGAGAAACAGTTAAGAAGCTCTTCATAATCCCTACCCTGTAGCATGTAGTAACCAAATGTTGGGGAGGGGAATAGAAGATTATGGCTAGATTTCACTACTATCATTTTGCCACCATTTACCATTTCTCTCCATAACATCTGTTTAAATGCAAAATAAATCTAACATGTTGTCATTCTGTTCTTACTTTAAACTTGAATCTTTGAAGTGAGTTGGACTCTAGTGCCTACTATAAGCCTGGTATTTTCAGAAGCAAATTTTTCAAAAAGTATTTTGTTCTTCCTACTAAATGAAAAAAAAAAAAGGTAAGGGTGTTACATCAGTATCAGTATCATAAACTATTAACTATGTTATACAACTAAGTGTTTGGCCACCAGAAAGAGCATCATTGTCTTCCTCTGCCTGAAACAATGAAGGGGAAATAAAAACGGGGAATTAATTGAAGTGTGATGAATGGTTCATGAATGTAACTCCCATCCACTTTAAGGTTATTCATCAGCTTTCCAAATTGCCCTGTAACATATCAGAGTGCCTTTAACTTTATAGGAACCTGCTTCATGTGCTGGGGAAAGTAGCAGTTTGAGTGAAGAGAAAACGGTTTTTTAATTACCTAGTGATTTAATAAAGCTCCTAGGTATACACTTGGTAAATACATTGTAATTATATCTTCCTGCTGACAGAAACTACCTGCTCTCCAATTTCATTCCATACTGGAGGTTGGCTGGACAGCAAGGGAGACATTCAATGACCTGTCAAAGTAAATGATCATTTATATACAGCCAGTGGGGGACATCTGTAGATTTCTGTAATAATATAATATTCAAAGCAAAAAGGAAAAAAAAATGTTTAAGGAGTTTTACCTACACCCACTTTAGTGGTTAAAAGGAGAGTGTTTTCTCTTTGTTTGGTCCTGGGAGGTGGGAAGGAAAGGGTAGGGTAAGGTTTTGGAAAATGATCTGAATTCTAGAATTACTTCCCAGGCATCTCTGATATTTCCATTTGTAACAACAATGGAGCCTTTCACTTGCAGATATCTTTTCATCTGGCCATCTCAAAACACTTCACAGGTACCCTCTCACTCTTGCAGCTTCACTGTCTGGTTCAGGAAAGCAGGGAGAACCTACCATCTGGACTTTGTTTTTATGAGACTAGTTACCTGGGGTAAGACACAATAGGCAAACCCTGACAGGAATACTGTCTTTTCTCCACTATTGAATCAACCTGGAGATGCAGAATTTTTTTTCCTCCAGTGGTTATATTTGGCTCAACATTTCAGCAACCTAATTCAAGTCACTGAAAACAGAATAATAAAACAACCATCCAGATTTATTTGGAATTTTATTTTTACAAAAGTCACAGAGTCTTGGGTAGAGTCAGAGTACTCTAAACCCTAAAGAAACATTTAAATATTTTTAGAAAAAGCACTTGTTTATCAAGTTTAAAAATATAAGATATGAATAAAAATAGATTTCATCCCATTGTGACCAAAAAATAGCTTGCCATTAGGCTCCAGGTCTAAGTAGCTTGAAATGAAAAAGTTAAGTAGAAAGAAGTAAAACAAACCAAACAAAACAGAGACAGAAACACAACAAAATGTTTTTCAGTGAGAGAGAATGCGACTTTGTTTTTTTTTAGGATTTGGGTAATATTTTTAAATAATCTGTTCCACTTTTCATCATGAAGTATATTAATTTTACTTTTCATGTTTTATAGTTATATTATTGGTGCATTGCAATCCTACATCATGATAAAGTGCAGAATGATAGAGACATATTTGCACATAACACTGGGTGAGTTCCCTCTGGCCCCCCACGCCTCTCCCCCCACCCTCCCCTTGAACACCCTTAAGATTGCCAATGATCACTTTGCATATGTTCATCATGTCCATTGAAGTATTTCCTCCACAGAGTCTCTTTCCCCTCACCCACCTTCCTCCCTCATGCCCCCTCCATCACTCCACTAGGCTGCTCCTCCTTTTTTAAAGTCCCTCCTGTATTTCTCCCTAGCTTCCACATAAGAAGGAAAACATCCAATCTTTCACTTTTCATGACTGACTAATCTCACTTAGCATAACATTCTCCAGTTCCATCCATTTCCCCACAAATAATTGTATAACCCCCCAAATATCCCATGCCTACTAGATGGAATAATCACACATTTGACATTTCAAAGTAATAGATGCTGAAGTATTATTACATCCATTCTAAAGAAATTACAGTGTCCAGTATGCTCCTGGGACCTCATGCAGAAGAAGCCACAGCTAAGATTGGGAATAGTTTTTCATATTGCTTTCCTGCAAGAATTGCCTCCTCTGTGGGCAAATTAAGCAATGGAGACTAATACTCATTATAAAAACTGTGTGATAAGCCATCAAGATCTGAGATGTAAAGAGCCATGAAAGTAAGATCAAAGACACTAGGGTCACTTAAAGGGCATGCAATTCACTCATTATTTAATTAAAAAGTGTGGTTTCTACTGTCATGGTTCATTGGCCATTGGCTCCATTATATTATATCAAGTGAAGTGTTGGTTTGCTTTTCTATTTTGCACCATATTATACTAATAGACTTCCTACTGTTTCTGCTAACAATACACAATCCGTAGGCATTGACTTGATCAATGAGATAGTATGTAAACTTATTAAGACTCTGCCCACTGGTGGACTGAATTCTTCCATCCTTATCTACTTATTTGTTCCATTATATCTTTACTTCTAATTACCTCACTTTTAATTCAAACTTTCTTCTTTCAGATTAACACTTTTATTTATCTATGCAGGTCAACCCTCAACAATCATTTTTAAGCTTCTTAATCCTTTAATATTTAAAATACATACAGGATCACAGGAAATGGGAAAATTCAGAATCTTTTAACATGCATGAATAGAAAGATTTTTGTTAGATCTTAAAGACCTTCTGCTATGCACACATCTAACTAGAATAATTGGACTTTCTAATTACATAAATATCTCCAAGTCATTTTAAACTTGAGATGAAACCAGTTGGATAAAGTTTGAAGCAATATTCTTTAGGCTTCTAGCATTACAAATTGGATAAATGAGTTACATGTGCCCATCTCATTGGCATTTTTATTCATCCTCATTGAACACTGATGCATCAATTTGGATAAATTATGCCTAAAGATTAAAATAAAATGACAATGCACAGAGACACAGTGACAATTTTCCAAGGACTCAGAAGATACTGAAGCCTTGAGTGATCTACACATATGTTATGATTTATATCTGGAATTTCCCCCCAAAAGCTCCTGTGTGGAAAGCCTAGTCTCCAATGTAGCATGTACAACATGTGAGAGACATGTACAAATCTCATGCCCCAACTCCTTTCCGGAGCTCTACGACTGTCAATAAAGAAGTCAGTTAAGAATAAATGCCAGTGGACATAATTGTTGATTTTCAGGTAGATGATACATGGTCAGATAAAGCGAACACTATCCAAAGACAGAAATAGAAAATATAAGGAACTGAACAAAGCCATATCAGAGCATTTAGAAAAGGATGCAAATGTGAAGTTGGAGACAATAGAATCCCCTAAAATGATGTGAAGCGTCTGAGAGATCCAATGCAGTGCTCATCCTCTCCTCTCCTCAGAGCTGTGTGAGGGTGAAATGGGACATGGCAATTACTATATACAAATCATATATAAAAGGGGAAATTGATATGTTCAAATAAAACAAGGGTGGTGAGTTAGATGGGTAATTAGAATAGCTTGGGCTGCACAAGAAGGATCCAGCTTTCATGCAATTCGTTAAGATTGACTTCCAGTCCCTCTGCACTCTTTTTTTTTCTCTACCTCTGGACATAACCTTGCCTGTTGCAATTCTGCATTCCAGAGGGCTTAGTGATCTGATCCAGTCCTGCTGAGCCTGGACTCATCTAAATGGGAAAGAATGAAGGTCTCCAGAGAACCAAGACAAAGACCGCAAGTATGAGGTTCAAGTCAGGAGTGACAAAAAGCGCTGTCCAGCAATCTACACACACACAGATTCATGGCCATTAGTGTTACTATTAGCCCTGTGCTTTCATCAGCAAACGTAGAGCTGAGACTCTCAGTCTGCTAGGGAAAGACAGATGCATGGGCACTCAATCTGTCAACGAAAGCAACTTTCTAACTATACTTCTTGATTGTCAGCTGCACAAACAGTGTTCCAGGTTTGGTGACATAGATGCCATCTTACCTTCCCAAGAGGTAGCAATCATTACTGACAGTATTTTGTCACTGCTAGTCAAATCTAAATGACCAGTATTGTCTTCACTTTCCAAGACAGCCCTCTGTGTTCCTGGGAAGTCAATCGTGTGATACTTGAGCACAAAAGAGTACTTAGGTACCTGAGTCATGTCAGAATAGTAATATTCCTTTGATGGTTAAGAATTTAGAAAGCAATCTGAAGTGTGCTCTTCATATTTATAAAATCTCCATTAGCTAAATAGGGGAACAAGGATTATGCTTCAAAATCCAAGTTCTTGTCATTAAACAAACTATATGTAAACATATCTGATCCTGAAAAATGGATACTATCTCTCTAGCTAACCTGTAAACATCATGGAAACAAGAATTATCCTTTTAAATTTATCTCTATACCATCCCATCACATAGATGTCAGTGTTATCTTCTTGTTTTGTTTTTTGGTTTTTTTTTTGTTTTGTTTTCAAAATCAAGTCATTATTTTACCTGAAAAGCTCTTTTGTACCAGGCCTAAGTTTTATGTTTTCAAGTTCATTTCCCACCTTACCCCCTATGTCTTTCCCTCAGATCCATACAGAATCGTAATCCTCCTTCTTCAACACTATATTGGTTGGAACTTAGATGATTTACCTTCTTGACCTAACAGTGATATTTATGTCACTTTCTCTATCTTCTGTAAGATCATGAGCTTTCAGACACCAGGGAATTAATGTTTGAGTTCTATAGTCTAGTCTAGTCAGTAGCTGATGAATAGTACATGCTCAATAAATACTAAATGAATCAAATGTATGCCACTTTGTCATGTTTTAAAAGTAGTATCACATACTAAGGAAATAATCACTTCCTAGATCAGGATCTCCTTGAAGTCAATGACAATTTTCATGATTTTAGCAAGATAACAGCATAGTGCTTTGCCTATAAGTGCTCTCATTATATTTATTAATTATATAACTACAAATACACTTTAGACTTTCATGAGCTTAAATTCTATATGTCTCCGTGAGTATATTTGTTCATTTCTTTGTATATTTTATTTTATAATTTTATTGGTGGTATTGGGGATTGAACTCAGGGCCTTGCACATACCAGGCAAATATTTTGCCACTAAGATACACCCCCAGTTATCTTTTTTATTTGCTTATTTTTTTACCGAACAAGTTTTTATTTGCATTTTTATTTTATTTTGAGACAGAATTCTCTCTAAGCTCCCTAGGCTCCCATGGAATTTTTAGTTCTCTTGTCTCAGCCTCCTGAGTAGCTGGAATTATAGGTGTGTGCCACTGCACCTGGCTATTTGTTCATTTTAAAAATAATATTCATATTGTGCTCTAAAATATTTAAAAAAGCAACAGGGCTGAGTTCTCTCCAGCAATAATAGTTGCAAGGTAAATATTTTTAAAAAGTCTTTTCTCATGATCTGCCTGCGCAGTATACCACAAGGACATTGTTGATAAAACCTAGCTTGATAGCTCAGCCTCAATAGTACATTGTACCACTCACCGTATCTGCTGTCAGTCACCCATGTGCACCCCCAGGCTCATTGGGGAATTTGTAGTTATCCGAGCAGTAGCCCATTTAGATAAAACTGGGGAGCCATAAATAGTAATTAGAGGTTTCTGTAAAAGTTTTTAAATTTGTTACTCCACAGTTAATTTACATTGTATGCTATATTTCATAGAAAAATGTACCTTCTCCGATACAGGGACTGGAGAGAAAACATTATTTACATCATGGTATACGGTATACGTCATATCTACTCTTCCTCCTCTCTGAAGTTGCTGTAGAAAGCAAGAAGACAAAGTCTTTGGAGCCACGGTGCATAATTCAGAAGTACGCACAGCTGCTCTGGGGCTGTGTGGGTTGCCTATGTGTGTTTTAGACAGTTGGCAAGAGGTTTAGTGCAGGAATCCAGTGACTAATTGAAGCAATTCTATAGGCTCTGGGTGAACATGAAATGCTGCCTCAATCTAACTAGGAAAAAAAAACAAAAAACAAAAAAAGCAAAAACTGTTGCTTTTCCTTTCCCCAAACTCTAATGAGAGGATGATTAATTTTTACAGTCTTAAGATGATGTTTTTCTTAGGGGACCACCCATGTCCCGACTTCCACAGCATAGAACTTACAGAAAAAAAAAAACAAAACAGCAACAACAATTTTTTTTTATTAATATGTTTTTGTACATCTTGGGACATTTTCTTAATAGTGGGCACATGGATTAATGGATGCTTTTCTCATACAAACCTGCAGTCTGCAAAATCTAAAGCAAAGACCTTTTATTGTCAATGCTTAAGGAAGATAGTTTTCATCCTCTAATTTTTAGATTGTAAAAAAATCCCACAGTCCTTCTATAAATCTTTCATTCAATATATAATAGTCTTACAGTGATTTGCCCTTAACTCACTTGCCTTATAATCTAGCTCAATGTCCCTTTCCCTGATTATGCCCATTGTCTCATAAATCATTATTTTTAAATTAAAATCTAAGCAGCTCCTGAAGATGGAAATCAATTCCATGGCATTTATTAAGTTCTTATTTCAATAGAACTGAACCACAGCGTTGACCATTTGTCTCCAAAACAGCATGCCGGTTCCTATATGTTCAATACTCCTATCAGGAATTTTTGCATGTTTCTTAACATTGCTAAGAATTTCTTGATTTATAAACCCTTCCTTTTTCAATCTATAATAATCACAGAGCTGATACTTTGCAAACAGATACCTAGGATATAGTAACAATTATATGCAAGAATATGACTAGAAATGTAATGAATGGACTGGGAAAAAGTTCCAGTTATACCCCCATACTTAAGCTAATTTAGATTTTGAGCATATTTATTTAATCAAGCTTCTTAGATTTCAAACATGACCTAAGAGTTCTCAGCAAGTTTGGAGATAAGCTTCTTCTGTCCTAACAGGATATTGATGGGAAATTGCCAAATTTATGTATTCATTTCTTCCAAGAAGAGGCAAGGAAACTGACATGTTCATTTTATCTCTTTTCAGTATAGCTCTAAAAACGGGTTCAAATCTTGGAAAGCTATAGACTGCTTCCTTGAGTCACGTAAATAACACATTCTTATAGGTTTTATTTTTTTCTAATTAAAAAAGGACTAAATATTATTGACAAATTGCTGCAGACATTTTGACATAAGTTTAAGCTACCTATTTAGGCAGACTTACATGTGTCTGCATTTAATCTTCTGAGGACAAAACAAAGGATGGTAGAAATCCAAGTAGGACTTGAACTTACGTACAAAGTGGATTTTGATTCCCTCTACATTCAGCTACAGTGTCCCTTTTCAGATCATACTAATGTTGAGACACACTTGACTAGCTAGTTTGGGAACAGTCCAATATTGATTACTGTCAATTTAGTGAAAATTAGCAGCTTTAGGCTCCATTGTTCAAGCAAATTTAACACTATGCTTTAATAAGCTTTCTTATATTTTATGCTAATTCTAAACAATTCAAGAAAATTGCAAATTTGCATGTGATTTTTTTTTTATACAAGCTGGACATTCTGACCTTAAACAATGGGTCTAGTAAACTTTGCACTGAAGATTTGTATTTTTTTCTTAGCAAAAATTCTTCAATAGTTGAAGGCAGTGATAGGCAACATAAAGCCTGCAGGCCAAATCTGGCCTCCACCCTTTCCGTAGCTACAGTTTTATTGAAACACAGCCAGACCCATTTGCTTGCATAGTGTCTATGGGTGCTTTCATCCTCTAATGGCAGAGTTTTGTAGTTGCAATAAAACCATATGGCAAAGACAACCTAAAATATTTACTATCTGGCTCATTCCAGAAAATGTTTGCCAACTCTGGGTTTAGATAATTTCATTCAAAGTAGGAGCACCTGCCTCCAAAAGTGCTAACCTCTTTCTAATATCTACAAAGTCTTCAGATGAGACATGCTGTTGAAAGGAGTCCCAGCTCCTCCTCCACGGATATATCAAACTTCCTAGTGCACAGGAAGAGAGAAGGGCAAGGGATTTCTAATAGAGAGGAAATAGGAGGAGAAGAAAAGCAGCCATTCCTCTGCTGCCTTAAAAGCAGGCATATATTTTTCTTTTTCTTTTCCTTTTTGCACTGTAGTTTGTTGTTTTTTTTTCCCCCAGTACTAGGGATTAAACCCAGGGGCATTCTACCTCCAGGCTACATCTATACCCAGCCCTATTTCTTATTCTTTTATTTTGAAATAGTATCTCACTAAATGGCAGAAGGCCTCATTAAGTAGCTAAAGCTGGACACAAACCTGCAAACCTCCTGTCTCAGCCTCACAAGTTCTGGGATTACAAACTTGTGCCACCACACCTAGTAGCACTGTAGCTTTTTAACTGTATATATTATAGCACTGTAGCTTTTTAACTGTATATATTTTCAAAAAGGTCCTTAAACCAACCACAGAAAATAGTTTCCCTCCACAATGATCTCACCTAACTTTTCTGGGACTCCTGTGCTTCACACTGGTACTTGTACCTCTGATCTCAAGAAGTACTTTCCTGAGTCATGCAATGTTTGTCAAACATACTCTTCTTGCTTTTTCCTCTGGACATTTGAATGTCTATTATCTTTGCCAAAATACATTCCTCATCCAAAAGTACGTGATCCCAGTTAAAACAATTTTTTTCTTCTCAAAATTTATATTTTATCAATTTAGTGAGGCCTGCTGCAACTTAGTGAGAATCTGTTTCAAAATTTAAAAAATAGTAAGAATAATAATAGGGCTGAGGATGTAGCTCAGAGGTAAAATGTCACTGGGTTCAATCTCCAGTACCACACACAAAAAATAAATTTTATGAAATTCCTGCTTTGCAAACTCTTCCATTTTTATGAAAAATTTTATGTGGAGAGTAGCTTACTCACCTCTGCTCATGAATTTTGATGATTCAAAATATCATATTTCATTTTTAAAGGTAGGTGGCATTCTATGCATCATTGCTTCATTTTTTCTTTTATATAACTTCTTTACATAAGAAATCAATTACTACCTTGGAACAATAAACACCAAAGAGCGAAGGGGCTAGTAATAAAGATGTTTTTCCTTTGATTTTAAATGCAGACTGATGATTACCTTTGGCCCCATGTCGCTAGCGTGCCGGGGCTTAAGACAACATAAAACTTGTGACTTTCCACAATGTCGGCTCTATTGATCATAAAGCAAAAGGGGGTTATCACCACACAATGTTCAAGTCTATCTCTGGCGTACTTTGGTCAAACAGGGAATCAAAGCATATTTCATTACTTACACACAAATTTTAAGTTCACGTTCACACAATTCACACACTATCAGTAGAAAATCCAATCTGGGAAGTGGGAGGGTTCCAGGTGTTGACCATGGTCTAGGAGTCCTTACTGGGCCGACTCTTAAAGGGCAACTCTCAGACCTCCACAGCTTCTAGTCTGAAAGACAGGCACTTGCATCTCCCCTGAGGTACAAGGGCCTTGGTGCTTGATCATCAATAATGGTCACTTCAGGCCCGTACCCTTTTGGATAACTGGGCTCAAAGGAGTTGAGGTGGCCACAGCACCATGGCAATTGCTTGCCTTGCTCACATTTAGTTGGCCTTGGGTCCTTCTTTAAATAGGATTTTTCTATGTGGTCATAGCTAGATTATTTACCTTTCTTCTGGTTAGCTGATTGTTTGAGTTGCTTTCTTCCAACTGGTCACTTACACTTACATAATATTTTTTTGCAACTATCCTATAGAATTATATCCTATAATATTTGTTTATAACTATCCTATACCATTCTACCCCATAATATTTGTTTACAGTTTTAATGCTTATTTACAACTATGCTATAATACCCCACAGCACACTGTCAATCAAAAGCACACTATTAATCAAACTTACCATTAATCAAGTTAATCAATTTTGTCACTGATTGTACTTGTAACACCCTGCTATTTATAAGGATTGTCATTTGGCTGAATGCTCAACCTACAGAGTTAGTTATCAGCTGATCAGCTGTTCATAAATAAAAATTATAACCTTTAATATACTGGTCTTAGGATGTAAAGATTTCATAGAAGAGGGGCATTTTATATCAAAACATCTAAATGTCTCAAAATTTGTTCTCTTATACATTTGACACAGTTCTAGAATAATATTACAGTATCATTGTATTCGTCTCATGGTCTTGTCATTAAACATGCAATATAAAAGGCAGTAAAAATTAAGAATCCAGAAGCCTTCTTGTTAGCAGCATCATCAAAAAAAAAAAAAAAAAAAAAAAAAAAAAAAAAAAAAAAAAAAAAAAAAAAAAAAAAAAA